>LPNX010638463.1:0-30040 GCA_001517045.1 Pseudotsuga menziesii | reverse complement strand
CCCCCCCCCCCCCCCCCCCAAAAAAAAAGTCTCATTGGGATTTAGTGGGGGGGTGGAAAGACCCCCCTAAAGCTTATTTTTAGGCAGTTTTTAAGCCCCCCCCAAAAGTAATGATAAATGAACTATTGTTGGTGGTTCTTTTAAAGCCGCCCCAAAAGTCATAATAATTTGAATTTTGGGGGCAGTTGTTTGAAAGCCGCCCCCAAATGGCATGATAATTGGTATTTTGGGGGCGGTTGTTTTAAAGTAGCCCCCAAAATTTATGGGAATTTGGACTCGTGGGGGCGGTTGTGATAAAGACGCCCTCAAAAGTCCAACTGTCATAAATATTTTTTTTTTTGGGGGGGGGGTTGACTCAAATCCCCCCTAAAGGTCCTTTTAAAGCCAATTTTTAAAAACCTCCCTTAAAAGTAACGAGAATTTGGACTTTTGGGGGCGGTGGTTATATCACATTTGAAAATCCCACAACATATCCCGTGCATAGGAAATATTTGGCATGTGATTGAGATGTGGTATCACATTTGAAGGTTTAGTACACCAGGGATGGTTCACGTGACCTAATTCATGTTGCAGGGTGAAGATCTCGAGTTTTAGTCTATAACATGTGGCTTTTGGGTTCTACATAGGCCATCCATGAGGCCCTAGTCCACCTTTTTCCCGTCATAGGGATATGGTGGCTATTTTGAGATTCGTCACATTATGGATTCTTCTTGGTCACTAATCCTTCATTTGATAACAAAACCCATGTTGATGGGATAGAAAATTTTCCTATGGTGCCCATGTTATTTGCATAGTAACCCACAGCATTGCATAAGGCTTGTGTAGGGAATCTTTTTCCTACATGTGACATATGGCCAACAAGTTGAGGAGGGGTACATTAGGGATGGAACTTGAGGACTATTCCATGGTATAATGAAAAATATAGGACCTTACATTGTAGAATTTTACTATGGAGATATGTTACATGTGTGTGGTCCCAAACCACCATATTGGCCCTCCATAGGGAATCTTTGGCTTGGAAGTGGGATATGGTGCTAGATTTGAATTTAATTAGAACACTAGACATGGTTCTTGGTGCCCGTGATGTGGTTTAATGCAAAAATGTAGGGTATTATACCATAATGTTTGTCTATGGGGCTCATGAGACATCATTGTATCCCTTAGACACCACAAAAGCTCATGTAAAGGGAATCATTGTCACACGATCAAGATATGATGGCCATTTGGAGTTTAGTACATTAAGGATGGTTATAATAAGTTTAGACACAGTCCTAGGTCAAAATAGATAGTTTGAAGCCATAGTGTTTTTCCTTTAGGAATCATGGACTATGTGTGGGCTCCATGCCATCAAATGAGCCTTTGCATATGGAATTATTGGCCTACAACAAGGTTATGGTGTCCATTTCAATATTTGTGATACCCTTCCTCCTAAGTTAGGTTCAAATATTCCAACCTTACAAGACCCTTAAAGCATACCCATAGTAAGTCAAATACCAAGCATAATGGTAATGTGGAGTCCAAAGTGACCAATGGGGTGAAGATAACAAATCCACAAGGTATCACATGTTAAAAGGACAAAAGACTGCAAATATTTGGACTAATGTCATAAGATTGCAAACATTTGGACTAACATCATAAGATTGCAAACATTTGGACTAACGTCATAAGATTGCAAACATTTGGACTAATTACAAAGTAACATGTTCTAACAATTTAAATATCCATAAAAATAATGATATACTTCAATCACAAACGATCACTTACATCCATGTATCCACTTGCACAAAGCCTGCATAACCAAAAAAATAGAGTCAATCATCACTCAATTGCTAACTGAAGGTGCATAGCTATAGAAAGTTGTTTAAATGATTAATCGATCCAACAAGTTTCAAAAGTAAGAGGGAAATGCACAATACATAGGTAGAAAATCAATGCCAAAATAATAAGTCTGCTATATATCATGAACAACAACTATCTTCATCAAAATTAATTCTGAGAAAGTTTATGATCATGTGGAATGAAATTTTACTTTAGCAATGTTAAAGGGATCGAGATTTGGTTCCTTCTTCATGGGAGTTGTCTATCACTATGGATAATGATGTGATTTTTCCAAAGAGCATGGTTAACCCCAATTCCAAATTATTCCAAATCAACAAAGAACATTTTATCACTTCTTGGGAAGTTCTAGGCACTTTAAAAACTTTAGGCAAATCAATCATCAAACTAGGCCATATTTTAGGATCTTAAAAGCAACAAATATCAAATATGGGCTATTTTTTGCGTCTTTCTAGGCATACTTGTGCAATAAAATAAGATATCTTAGTCACCAAGAGTGAATACCCCTCAGCCTTAGAGGTTGCAAGCATGACAAGGTTTACACAGGAAACCCCAAAGATGAACATGGTAACGGTCTTACAATAGTGGGAAAGTGCAGTCCAACTCTGGTGGTCATAATAAAACCACAACCCAGCAAAGTGAAGGTCAAACAGTCAACAACTCAGCTAGAAAGAGCCACCACACTCCACGGTCAACCCTAGAGGGTGTATACAGTCCATAGCCTAGCCTAGAGGGATTATACAACACACGGCCCAACCCTAGAGTGCTTAAACACAGTCACAACCTGCTAGGAGTAGGCCAATACAATCATGACCAACCTAAAAGGAATCTATAACGGTCACAACCTACTAAAGAGGAGTCAAAATAGCCACCGCCAGTCCATAGGGAAAAAGGAATAGTCACGGCCTGCTATAGAGGAGGAAAAACAGTCATGGCCAGCTTTTAGGAGGTCAACATAGTCACACATAGCCCACAAGGGTTCCAAAAATAGTCATGGTCTGCTAAGAGGAGGAAATTATAGTCACCACTTGCTAAAGAGGAGGAAAAACAATCACGGCCAACCTATAGGGTCAAATGGTGACACAAAACTTTAACATGGTTATTCCCTATCATTCTTACTACCGTTTGTTGGTGATGCTTGATGCACTTGTTGGAAGCCTACCATTATGGCTTGGGTTTGTTGATGAGGCTTGACGCGCTTATTGGAGGCCTAGCATTTTGGCTAGGGGTTATTGGTGAGGATTGACACATTTGTTGGAGGCCTAACAGTTGACTAGGGTTTACCTTAGAGGATCTGCGTACATGCTTGAGAGACCTAGAACTTGTCTAGGGTTTGTCCTTAATGATGACAGGCCTTGTTCATGACGTTTTTGGTGAGCTAGGGTTTATCCGTAGGGTTTGGTATGACAAATCCTGTGTCTCTTCAGTTATGGAGGACTACTCCTTATAGTATCTCTGGCTGTATACATTTATAGCGCATTTGTTCAGTGTCGCATATGAGCTAGGGTTTGTCTATACTACTCCTTGGTGATGACGCACTTGATATGAGGCTTAAAGAAATGAAGCTCAAATATTGGAAATTTTTGGCCACTTTCTAGGTAGACCTTTTCCTGAAAAAACAACATGTTGTGCATCGAAATAGTGGTAAAAGGCACTATAACTCCATTTATGGACAGTTTTTGAGTTCATGGCAATAATAAACCTAATTCTAGGTTGACCCGTGCACACCAACAACAAAAAATCAACAAATCTAGGCACATTCTTTGAAAACCCATAATTACCCTAAAACTTTAACATGATTATGCCATAGAATTCTTACTAGGGTTTGTTGGTGAGGCTTGGCACAGTTGTTGGATGCCTAGCATTTTGGCTAGGGTTTTTTGGTGAGGCTTGATGCACTTGTTGGAGGCCTAGCATTTGACTAGGGTTTTCCTTGAAGGATTGGCGCACATGCTTGAGAGACCTAGAACTTGTCTATGGTTTGTCCTTGATGATGACACACCTTGTTCATGGCACTTATGGTGAGATGGGGTTTATCCGTAGGGTTTGGTGTGATATCTCCTTTGTCTCTTCAGTTATGGAGCACTACTCCTTGTAGTATCTATGGCTATCTACATTGATATCACACTTGTTCAGTGCTACATAAGATCTAGGGTTTAGCTCTATTATTCCTTGGGGACGATGAACTTGATATGAGGCTTCGTTTGAGATGATGTTGTGGCTAGGGCATGTCAAATATTAGGGTTAGGTTAGGGTTTGGTATAATAAAATTATAATTTTTAAAACTTAAAGCATAAAACAAAACTAAAAAAAAGCTAGATCCAGAATAATATTGTTGTAATGAATTCATACATAATTTTCATCCATTTCAACTTTAACACTCCAATGGTCATTGTGATAAAGTTTGTCCTTTAGATAATTTAGCAATTGCTATATACATAAAATAATCACAAGTAAAATACAAACTAAAGAACCACAATTAATAAATAATAATAATGCTAGTTTAGATATGGTTTGGATATGCCTTATACTCGGACACCTTTGGAATTATAAATTGTCACTGTAAGGATTATCTACTAAAAGGAACAAATGTCATAACTTGAGAGAGAGAGAGAGAGCGCGTTAGAGTGTTATAGGTTTAGGTTAAACGCATACAGTAGCCAACAAGATATCTCCGTCGCCAAGAGTGAAGACCTCTCATCCTTAGAGGCTGCAAGCGGGACAAGGTTTACATAAGAAGCCCCAAAGATGAACATGATAACAGTCTTGCAGTAGTGGGAAAGTGCAGTCCAACTCTAGTGGTCACAAAACAATAAAAACCCAGAAAAATGAAGGTCAAACAATTCACGACTTAGCTAGGAAGAGCCACCACAATCCACCGCTAGCCCTAGAGGGCTTATAAAGTCCACGGACCAGCCCTAGAGGACTTATACAGCCCACGACCCAACCCTAGGGTTCTTAAACACAGTCACGTCTTGCTAACAGGAGTTCAATACAATCACACCCAACCCAAAATGACTCCATAACAGTCACGACCCGCTAAAGAGGAGGCAAAATAGTCACCGCCGGACCATAGGGAAAAAGGAACAATCACAGCCTGCTAAAGAGGAGGAAATCACAGTCACAACCTGCTATAGAGGAGGAAAAATAGTCATAGGCAGCGTGTAGCAGGTTACCACAGTCACACCTATCCCACAAGAGCTCCAAAAGAAGTCACAACTTGCTGTGAGGAGGAAATTATAGTCACCACTTGCTTAGAATATCATATTGTTCCTAGCTATCCATACTACCTGAAAAATTCTAAGAGGAGCAATATTATGTTTAGCAACCACCTTTTCCTCCAACTAGTTTTTGTGAGCTTCTCCAATTGAGTTTTCTTCCCAAATCCCCCCTCCACCTGTCAATGAATTTGATTTTTCCTATGCCTTCTTGGAGTAACTACATCTAACAACATCGATTTTTCCTCAAAACAATGGTATATTATGGTTGAGCTTGACCTTTAGGGGGTTCCATCCACCAAATTCCCCCTATTTGTTGTTGGATGTAATAGGTGTATACTTCCCATGATTGAGAAACCTGTTCATATCACTAGGCACAAAGTGCTTCGGCCTCCTGATTTTTTTGCGATGTTTCCTTTACTACATTTCGTTGAGCTTTCACTACTCAGGAGGTGTACTAGGAGTCATATTTATTTCCATATATGTGAATCATTTGCGGAGGTTTGCAACTACCTCACCAAGTCAGAAAATTTTCGCCTCGAAAAACATCTCAGGTGTAATCCCTTCATCAACAAAATTATTGCAAGTAAGCATAACAACTTCATCCAGTCATTTCCTATCATCCAACCAAGTTTTTTTATTTTTTCTCTGTCTCCTTGAATTTATTCTTCAATGAAGAAATGGTATTCTTATAATGTTTTACCTATCTAAATATCTCAGGCTCTCTTTTCTTCATTTCCTCTACTGCACCTTGTCGAATAGTATGCAGTAGATTCATTGGTACTACAGAAAAATCAAAAGTCACATGATCAAGATCCTTGATCACGACATTGTGTTCTGGCCTTCCTAGGTCAATTGCTTTAGCAATCACTTGAATTTTTCTTTGTGTAGGCGTCAACCGTACTTCGACAAGTCGCTCCTTAGATGGGCCTGCTTCTTCCTGTGACACAGTTGAATACGACTCCCACTCGACTGCTACTCTAACTTCCTTTAGTGAGGTACAAAGAATCTGTAGTAAATATGTAATGTTGCTTACCAATTCAGTCTGACGTTCATCGATATTTTTGCAGCTTTAATTTTCCACTTCCTCCATTGAATATGAAATAAGGTTATAGTCGTCATTAGTAATACCATTGATTCCATTTGTATTTTTGGCCTTCCTCTTCTTGTGACTCTTTTCAGATTTTTTTAAATCGTTTTCTTTTATCCCCCAATTCTTGATTTCTGAGGGTCACACTAGATTCATTTTTACTGTAATAGGGAGAGATTCGTGGGATTTATTCTGTTGGTGGATCTCCTCCCTGATTTCCATTATGCTTCTTTAACGTGTCATCCTGTCGCATATCAATTTATGCAGAGATTTGATAATTTGAGATAAGTTGTCTCCATTCTCCGACCCAATACTGAACAATCATTTCAATCTCTTCAGCAGATAGCTGAAACTGTGTAGCTAGCCATCAATTCTATGGGTCTTGTCATAGCTGTAGAAATATATGATGAGCCCCGACCATAAATATTATGATGTTGCAAAATTGTTTAACAATATCCTCTATTATTCTTCCATGTTTCCGAATATAATACTTGAGTGCCTCACCTTACAAATAAAATTCAACATTGTTATCTCTTTGTTGTTGTGGATTCTCCTTGTCGTACCAAATATTATGGTATCATGATCCTAGGCATGGTATAGGGACATATACCCCTTGGTAGTTCGGACGTTCTGCCCATGCAAAAACTGAAATTAAAATCAAAATCCATGAATAATTAAAGAGACTACCCTTTTCTTGTGCATCTGTGACATCTACTAACATTTTTTTCAAAAAATAGGTTGACCAATTCATCTGGACGCCCATTGCACATTGTTCTGCTACAACAATTGTTCTGGTGGTGCACTGGTTCAGTTGCATCTTCCTCGATAGCTTGCTAGATAAACCTTTGGCGATGAATAGAACAGTAGTGTCATTGATAGAGGTAATGGAAAACCCTCTCTTATCTCTAGTTAAATTGTATTTTTCCTTCATTATATTGGTAAGGGTTGTATCCTGGCCCTTTCCAGTGAATAAGGGTGTTGGGTCAACCCCAGTAAGAGGAAGTATTGTGATGGATGATATTATCTTGACATCTACTGATATTTTTTTGTCTTGGCATAGGTATCCTCCATAAAAACAAACCAGTCATTGCTTCACACATGTGTTTGTTGATGTATTTGTAACTTTGGAATATATTCACCTGTATATTTTATATTGTATTTCATTATACCTCGATGGAGATGTTTGTTCCTCCGATCAGGAGAGTCATTAATAAAATAAAGTCATGTAAAGTCATTGAGGTTAACCCTCCATTGTAAGTCGGGGAAATAGTCTCCACAGTTGAGTCATATTAGGGTTATTAGACTGTCATAGTGAGGTCAGCCCTATAGAGTAAAAGTCAAGTGGAAAAAAAGTATAAATAGAGAGTGAGACTCTATATTTGAAACACACACTCACTCAACTATAGTGCATGAGTGAGAGAGGAGGAACTCACATAAGTGAGAGAGAGAATAGTTGCCAGAGATCATCTTTGTGTTTTTGGGTTTTACTTTCACTATTGGTGCTCATTCTATCTTTAAGGAAGTTGCGAGGTTTTCTCCTTTATGGTTTCCCTGAGTAAAACTCTTTGTGTCTCTTGTCTCTTGTCTCTTGTGATTATTGTTGTGCATGTTATTCTCTCAGATAAGATCCTAGATCATATAGATTAAATGATAAAAATATAACATGGTATCAAAGCTAACCTAAGAAGAAGACCCTATGCAACTGCAAAAGCTAGGAATTCTTACTTTTTTGGTCTCTCTCCACCGATCATCAGCAAAAGGAGGCTAGGTTAAATCTCCATTGAAGGGAGCATCTTTCTGTCGAAGCATAATTTGATTTCAAGCATTTTCAATTTTTGACATGTCACTGCTGCTGAAAATTAGGGCTTTTTCACAAAAATGAAATTTTTGAGTGATCCTAGCATAGGATTGCTCTCCTCCTCAAAATATAAATTTAGAGACCAATATCAATGTTTTTGGTTGGGTAGAACTCTGGGAAAGTCAAACCCTAATTTGACTCGGGACCAAAAAATTAGCACTGCAAAAGATCAACTCCAAATCCAGTTCTGGCATCTCAAATTGGTAAGATCTAAATCTTTTGTATTTCCATTTGAGGTTCTCATTAAATATGTCTCATCACGCCAAGCTTGATGAAAATCTTGAAGGAGCTGAAAAATTTCGAGCATGGAAGTATAGGATCTCACTGGTTCTTGAAGAAAATGAATTGGACACCTACATAAGAGGAGAGGTTCTAGTTCCAAAGGGAGATGAGGCTAAATCCTTACACAAGAAGAACTTGGTCAAGTCCAAGAGGATTATTGTTGATTCTATTAAGGATCACCTTATATCGCAAGTGTCTTCCCGAAAGACACCTAAAGAGATGTTTGATTCCTTGACCAAGCTATTTGAAGGGAAGAATATAAATTGGAAGATGACTTTGAGAAATCAATAGAAGAATGTAAAGATCTAGAATGCAGAGACCATACATGCATACTTTACAAGGGTCTCTCAAATCAAAGAACAACTTGAAGTAGTGGAAGAAGAAGTAGAGAATGGAGAAATTGTGATGAGCACCTTGAATGTTCTCCCTAGGTCATGGGACTCCTTCATTCAAGGTATTTGTTCTAGAAGAAAGCTAATCACTTTTAGTAGGATGTGGGAGGAATGCTCACAAGAAGAAGCTTGGATAGTGGCTTGAGAAGAAAATATGGGAAATTAAGATCAAGCTCTCACAGCAAATACCAAGAAAATTAGAAGGGACTACCATCATCCCAAAGGAAAGAATTCTCACCAAAAAGATAACCCTAGAAGATATAGCAATGATCTATCTAAATTAAGATGCTATACATGTGATGAGAAAGGACACTTTTCTAGAGATTGTCCTAGAAATAAAGGTGGCTCTCACAAGAAGAAGGACAACAAAAGAACACATCATGCTCACACTACATAGGATGATGAACCTCCTAGAAAGAGAGTCAAAGAAGAAAGTGAATATTCTTCAGAGTATGTTTTGATTTCTTCCCTCATGGGAATTGTTACACATGGAAGCAATGATTGGCTCATAGATAGTGGGGCTTCCAAGAATATGATAGGATTCAAAGAATCCTTTATGAAACTATCCAAACATGAGTCACCCCACAAAGTAAAAGTTGGGGATGACTACCAGTATCCCATAAAAGGTAGTGGTGAATCCTCCTATAATATAGACTCTAGAAATTATATGAAGATGAAGGATGTCTTGTTTGTACCAGGACTAAAGAAGAATCTCCTCTCCATATCTACATTGGATGAAAAAGGAATAAGAGTTGAATTTGTAGATGGCCAAGTCCTTATGTGGCCAAAATAAAATACTATAGATGATGCAGTAGTGATTGGAGAGCAAGAGGGAGGCTTATACAAATTAAAGGGCCAACCAGAAAAAGCTTTGTTCCATGACTCAGTAGAGCCAAGTGAACTTTGGCATAGAAGGCTTGCACATGTGCACTATAGGGCACTACCACTTGCAAGCAAAGCTGTTGAAGGTCTTCCATAAATCTAGGCAAATCATGAAGGTGTTTGCAAAGGATTTGTGAAAGGAAAGAACATAAAGAAGACATTTCCAAGTAGCGAGAGCAAGGCAAAAGGAATCTTGGAAATCATCCACTCTGATGTATGCGGTATGATTTCATCTAGTTCATTGAGTGGGTATGTATATTTTGTTTCTTTAATTGATTATTTTTCTAGGAAGACATGGATATATTTCTTGAAAGGAAAGGATGAAGTTTTCAGTAAGTTCAAGGAATTCAAATCCTTGATCGAGAACCACACAGAGAACAAAATTAAGACCGTTTGATCAGAAAATGGTAGAGAATTCACATCAGATGAATTCAAGGAATTATGCAGAGAGTCAGGGATTAAGAGGGAGCTGACCACTCCATATAATCCACAATAGAATGGGATTGCAGAAAGGAATAATAGAACAATTATGGAAGCAACAAGGGAAATGCTTCATGGTCAAGATATCCCTATACATCTATGGGCAGAAGCTGCTATGAAATTTGTGTATGTACATAACCGTACTCCACATATTGCACTTGAGAATAAGACACTAGAAGAAGTCTTCTTCAGTAAGAAACCAGAAGTCAGTCATCTCAGAATATTTGGTTGTCCGGTGTACATACACATTCTGAAAGAAAAGAGGATGAAGTTAGATCCTTCAGGAAAGAAGGGTATATTTGTGGGATAGAGTGAAAGCTCGAAGGATTATAGAATATATTTCCCAGGATTCAAGAAGATCAACATCATCATGGATTTGACATTTGACAAATACTCGGCTTACAACAAATCCAGAAAAAATACCTATTGCAGAACTTGAAGAAACGCAAGTACCTAGGATCCGAGATACAACTATGAACGAAGCAACTCCAGAAGAAGATCGAGAAATGGAAGAACCTCGGGAACCTGTAGATACACCCCAAGAGAATAATCCTTACAAGAGGAAACCAACATGGGTAGGAGAGGCTATCTAAGGTGTAGAAATATATGAGGCTCCAGATGAAATGCAAAGAGAAAGGAAGAGAACCAAGTCCTACTCCTGTTATGTAGCCCTATTGTGTGACATCATTGATAAAGAACCTTCCAACTATGAAGAAGTGGCAGAAAAGAAAGAATGGAAGGATGTTATGATCGAGGAGTACCAGTCGATCATGAAGAATGATGTCTGGGATGTGGCCCCAAGACTAGAAGGGAAGTTTGTTGTGACTTCCAAGTGGATCTACAAGATCAAGCATGTTGCAAATGGAAGCATAGAGAAATATAAAGCAATATTTGTGGCATGTGGCTTCTCCCAAGAGGAAGGGATAGATTATGAAGAAAATTTGCACCTATATTCACTTGTATATTTTATATTGTATTTCATTATACCCCGACGGAGATGTTTGTTCCTCTGATCAAGAGATTGATTACTATAATAAAGTCATGTAAATTCATTGAGGTTAACCCTCCATTGTAAGTCGGGGCAATATTCCCCACAGTTGAGTCATATTAGGGTTATTAGACTCTCCTGGTGAGGTGGGCCCTATAGAGTAAAAGTAAAGTGGAAAACAAGTATGAATAGAGAGTGAGACTCTCTATTTGAAACACACACTCACTCAACTATAGCACATGAGTGAGAGAGGAGGAGAGAGAGAACAGTTGTCAGAGATCTTTTTTGTGTTTTTGGGTCTTACTTTTGCTATTGGTACTCATTCTATCTCTAAGGAACTTGCGGGGTTTTCTCCTTTATGGTTTCCCAGAGGAAAACTCTTTGTGTCTCTTGTCTCTTGTGATTATTGTTGTGCATGTTATTCTCTCAGATAAAATCCTAAATCATATTGATTAAATGATAAAAATCTAACAGTATTCACTTATGGTGTGCGACCAAAATGTTGCATATGCATCAGAGACAACAATCCATATTTATGTAATCCTCTATCCCACTCCATCAAGACCATGTGAATAGGCCCACCCTTAGTCTCTCAAACAGTGGTCATATACCTCTTCATCTCAAGTTTGGGGAAGTTTCATAGGTCATGGTCGACAAACCCCATCTTCTTCAAATTTGGGAGAATGTTCATCTTCACATGGGCTCCTTTTGGTATGGATGGATTTACCAGCTCATATTTGGCATTATTTCCAACAGTAACTTTAGGTGCCACCGCTGGCCTTGGTGGAACATAATTAGGCAACAGGTTAACTGACCCATATCTTGTTGCTTAAACATCATGTGGAGTTGTCATTCTTGTTTTGTGACTAGTTCCGCAGCCAAAGCGTTTTCTTCTTGATGGGACAGTATACTCTGGTTGTAAAACAACTTCTATGATCAGCGATGGTTGTGAGACACCGTATGTAGTCTCTTCCCAAATAGGTGCATGCGACAGAATCTCCCTGCCTGATTCTGGAACAGTTCTTGTGCTTGAAACAGAAATAAGTATGCTTTGAGAAAACAACTTTTCCTAAAATGGTCATAGACAGACGGTTCAATGCAAGAATTCAGTCATTTGGATGCAATGGAATGACCAAGATTCGGCATGAAGATGAAGTAGGTTGATGCATGCAAAAAATTGTTTTACCACATGATCTTGCAATAAATGGAAAGTGAAGGCGGCTAATTCTATCACATGGAGCAATATTTCTAATCATTTGAATGAAACCTCCAATCAAATTATCAATTCTCCAGTCAGTTCAATGGTAGTTATTGTGCATAAATGGCATATGTGACCAAAACGCATGCCTCTAAAATCTCATGTTACTTTAAATTAATTGTCATCCAACTGTCACTTGTGACCAAAATGCATCATACGATAACAATTCCTCTCTTGTGGCATAAGCATTTGTTGAAATTCTTTCCTGTCGAACCAGGTTCAAATCCTGTGTTCATCAACAAACCCAAAGATATTGGCATGATAGAGTATAACCCCGTCGGCAACACCTATGACGCAAATGAGGTCTCACCCAAGATATCTATGAGAACTGCAAGAACCAAGTTTCTATAGTGATTTCAAGGGATTTTCTTATCATACCACCATCAGGCCACTCGACCAAAACTAGGGAATAGAATTATATCTCCATACATACATCATTAAAGAATATAACATATTGATCCATCGACATACATCACAACATATAGTCTATATTATTAAACATGCATTAACATTACATGACATTTATATCATTTAGATGCTCAACATACTTAACATATTCATTCATGATAGATATTCATTCAACCATAGACACAAAAACATAGGCATGAAGACACATAATTGACGTGGAAACCCATCCAAGAAAAACCATAAATCTTCTCTTCATCTGACATGAGTAATATTTGAACACCTTTGGTCTGTGCACACAGCCTCCAAACTCTTCTTTAGATATTCCTTACAGTCAATGACTTCTATTCTTGTCTCATGCTCTTTGGTTTTGGTATCTCTCTCTTTTTCGCTCTTCTTTCTCTATTATGTTCTATTCTTCCATTTTATCTACTCTCTATATATGTCCTATGCACACAGCTTGGATCAACTTGATAGGATTTTGTAATTCTTGTTTTACCCGTCAAATGATTCTCAACTGTTAGTTGACAGGTTGTCTTACTAAGTTAACGCATCTCGTTACTTCTAAAAAATAGGCAATGCCAACTCAATTTACTATCATGCTTCATTCCCAAGATTATATTATTAGTCTAACTAACTCTTTACCAAAAATAGGTTGAACAGACATGTCCCCAATTAAATAATTTCCAAATAAGACTACTTGCAAATAATGTTTCACCAACCTACTAGTTCCCTAGGTTGAGATGGAGACATAAATTTTGTAATAAGGGGCCATGGGACCCAAAAGGACTTTATTTTACCATTTTCAAATTTAATTGGGTCACATAAATGATAAATTCTAAGAAAATAAGGTGGCATGGGTTCAGGAAGACACTTGGAGACTTGTGGACCCTTTGGGTGACAAGATTCCCCGCACACTTGGGATGATATTCATCCAAATTCAAACACATGGGTAATGTAAAGTTATTGGAGGGTGATGTGGTGTCAAATAGGATATAATGATCTGAGAAATTCAAATTAGTAAAGGAGAGTAACTCCCATGGAGGAGGAAGAGACTAGTAGACAATGTGCGCCACTTGGAAGGAGATTCCATGCACTCTATGACAACAAATGATGAAATATTCTATAACAAGTATGACAAATTCAAACTTGATTATAGAAATATGGAAAATCTAACATGACAGGGCCAAGAGGTCTAATTTCAGAGCTAGAGGCAGCCATTCGAATTGGGGAAAGAATTGGAGCATGAAGAGGAAGAGAAGTTTCATGAGAGTTACTAAACCACTAAGACGAGTTGGAGGAATCCCATGGAGGGAAATTCGACCTTATGAGGCCTCATGAAGTTAATAAAAGGATTTCATGAGGAAGGATAATGGCTTTTGGATCATTTGTTATTGGCCTTTTGCATTTTGGAGATATTTTGCTTGCCCATTGCATGGTGAGTGTTCACTCTCCCTACTTGTGAACCAATTCCAAGGGAGTTGGATTCCTTTCTGTTGGAATATTTTATATTCCTTGGAAGGTAATAATGTCTTTTTATTATGTCAGAAGATATCCAAAATCTTATGTAAAAGAGTAATGCATTATATCCCATATTCATTATGGTAAAGTATACTCTTCATATCCATCAATATATAAAGAGATGTTATTTAGGAGAATTATATTATCCCACATGTAATATGTGAGAGTAATTCCTCCTCATCTCTTGGTATATAATAGGGTCAAGGGAGTCACATCACAAAAACAGACTTGACCTTTCTGTATTGTATTGGGGTTTTTCGGCATTGTTCTCTTGTAAGCTTGAGGAGATATTCTGGAGATAATACAAGACTACCTTCCTGTGGACGTAGCCCAATTGGGTGAACCAAGTATATCTGGTGTTCCATTTTCTTTTGTTCTCTTTTGTACTTATTGTTGATATATTATTGTTTTGCATAGATAGGTAAGCTATTTAGCTTGATCCCTTTTTCTAGCATGGTATCAGAGCGGGTTGTTATGATATAGCCCCTTCTTTAGCTTTCTAAAAAAATTATCATCTGGGCATTGTTTATTTTGTAGATTTTCTTTCTATCTGGTATCCATTAGGATTCTCTTTAGATATGGGCATATCTCTACAATTTTTTATGTCTAACCCTAACCTTATTTTGTAGACTTCTTGGAAGAAAAAAATTCAAGGGTTTCTTGATGTTTTTTTGTAGATCTATATAATTTTTGGATTGTCCTCAAGGAGATCTATCATCATGTTATTTAGATCTTTCTTTCCATGAAAAATCGAGGTCGCAAATTAAATATCCAGATATGAAACTTTTGGTACAAAATCTAAATAATATGGTTACAGATATGAGTTCTTCTTGAAAAAATACTCGATTTCAAAAAAAATCGTCTGATTTCGTGTCCGGAAAGCGAAGATATTGTTGATTTAAAATCGACTGGTTTTCATGACATAATATTTGTATTTGCATTTGGCTTGCATAGTTGGATGTAGAATGCTCATGCCATTTCCAGAAACAAGTTATAATAGCAATTTCGGGTCATATTGATTGTGTTATGGTCATTTCAAATTTTTGGCTCAAAACCCTTGATCTACATTGGTCATATCTTTTCAGTTTACTCATTCTTTTATTGTCATTTCTAGCATTTGAGTTTTTCTTTATTTTCTATCTTTATGACTTAAAAAGTAGCTTTTTTTCTTGAACTTTTTGGTCCTAACTATCTTGCATGGAAGAGAAAACCGATTGATGTTCTCAAGAGTAAGAATATATGGAGGATTGTTAATGATGAACACAAGAAACCCGTTGATGCTAAGGATGTGGCTATAAGGGAAGAAAAATGTGATCAAGCAAGAGGGCCCATTGGTCAAATGGTTGCATATAGTCTTTAGGTAAGTATTGAGGCAGAAGACAACCTAGTCGAGGTATGGAAAACTCTTTCTTCTCTCTTTGATAAATTTGATGATGTTTCTGCTTATTATCTTGAAAAAAATATTTTTGAGCTAGATCCTATTGGCTTTGATAGAGTAGAACTTTATCTTGCTGAATTGAAAACCTTAAATGAAAAATTAAACAATTGTGGTAAATATTACAAGAAAACAAACACTGCTCTTATAAATCTTGTAGAACAGAAATTGCCATCTTGTTTTGACATGTTCATTCACACTACGAATAGAGCTCTTGAATTGTCTCAAAGTACTACGAAACCTAATTTTGATGCTTTTTTTAGGAATATAATCATCCCTTTTCCAATTTGGTCATTATGTCTAAATCAAGATTCATGTCCACATCGGGAGTCCTTTCAGTCTATTTTTAGTCACTAGCACCATCGGGTCCACTTGGCCTAATTGGGGAAAATACACGAGTTACTGAAGTGTGGGGAACACTAATTGAGGACAACTGCCATTGATTGCACTTGCATGCATCCGTTTAGGAGCCTACTAGATCAATCCCTACAAATTAGGAGCCACTGGGAGTGTCGATACCAACCTCCATCAGTTGAGTTCAGTTAATGACTAGTCAAGATCAGTTAGGAGTCAGTTACATTCACTTCTAGTTCCCTACACTTAGTTCCATTCAGTTAGCACTAGGATTGCATGCATGCATGCATTTACTCACCTACCTCGGTCAGTTAGACTAGTCAACAATGAATTAGAAACTTGAGTTTGGATTTTGAGCATCAATGAACTCCGATAATGATTTAGACAATGTCAGTTAACCATTCAGTCAAGTAGATTCCAACCAATTCGAATTTCCTCACATGGATTCAAATTGCATGTGGCTATTTAGCCATTGTACGTCATTGTAATTAATTATATAATTAATTTTGATTAATGAAAGCATTCACAGTTGCAAGCCATTTTTGCACTGTTTCATTCTTCATTTGCTGAGTAATTGTGTGATCTATTTTCTGAGTTGTGTGTTGATCCATAGATCTATGTGCTCAATTTAATATGGTATCAAAGCCTCAGAGGGACAAGGCACTTCTCCTAGTATAGATTCATACTTGGATCAAAAAAAATTGAGCAAAATTTCTCCTTCCAGTACTGCACTAGAAGCGAAGAATTTACCACTTAATACCCCAAGCAAAGGAATTGTTGATCAAGCTTGCTTCATCAACTAAGATGGGTGTGAAGGAAATTCCAAAAGTGAAGAATATAGACCTTATTTTGTCTATTTGATTGTGTGATTTACAGGTTTATCAGGCTCCTTCATTGCATTCACTACAAGCAGCTCAGTCTCCTTCACTGCATTCGCTACAGCAGCTCAGTCCTCTTATATGCATTTTAAATGGCTCCTACAATGGACCTTCTCACTCCTTTCAACTACCACCGGTGAAAGGAGGACATGGAGATGCAGCTATGCTCCAAAAGGCTCTTCAGACTCACAATGGAGATAGGGAAAGAGCCAATTCATTATGTTGACAAAGAAAAGTACTGGAATTGACTTGATGAAGCCTATTGATGTGTGTGCCTCTCAATCTCTCGAGACCTTCTCTTCCACATCAATGGATTGAAGACTCCCAAGGAGGTTTGGGATAATCTTTCTTCCTTATTTGACAAGCAGGATGATATGAGGATTTATCAGCTGGAGAATGAGTTGATCTCTCTTCATCTAGCCAATTTCAAAACACTAAATGACTTCTTCACAAAATTCAAGCATCTAGTGTTCCAATTGAAGCTGTGCAAGGTTGAGAAGGAGGATGATCAACTCATCCTTGCCATTCTCTCCAAAATTGGTGCAAAATATTTAGTATGTGTATCAACATTCCATTATGTGAAGCTCTCTACTCCAAACTGGAAGATGCATACTCTTAAATCCTTCATTGGATCCCTCACTCAGGAGCATGACAAGTTGACCCAAATGGGGATCATTCGATCTTCCATAGATCAAGTACTGGTTGCAGGATTACCTAAGGTAGCGAATGATAAAGGGAAGAAAAAGGATGAGTCTATTGTAGAGAAAGAGCAGTCAAATGAGCCTTCAGGTTCGAAGAGAAGTAAGAATAATGGCAAAGGAAAGACACTTTGTTCTTACTATGGAAGGGGCTTTCATCCAGAAAGCTCCTGTGTGAGAAGAACAATTGATGAGATGTCTCTTCTTCCAAAGAAACATAACATTACTGTACCGGCTAGTGCAAGGAAGGTTGATGATAGAGAAGAAACTGAAGAACATGAAGAGACATGCCATGCACTAAAGGCTAGCTGCTCAACAACACATTCTTTCCTCATTGATTCTGGAGCTTCCAATAACATGGTTGCATCCGGAGAATCATTCTCTTCCTTGCAGTATTTTGATGGTCCTAGTATTCAAATGGGAAATAATAGTAAAGTTCAAGCCAAAGGGAAGGGCTCTATCAAGCTTGAACATGGAAAGTTCAAAGATGTGCTTTATGTTCCCTCCATAGTTGTAAACCTATTATCTGTATACCAGATGACTCATACTGGCTCTCCAAAGCGAGTCATATTTGGTCCTGACTCAGTGGAGATCACAGATATCTCTACTAGGAACATCATAGCAAAGGGTGCTGCAAATCATGCCTCCAATTCATATGAGTTCTCACACTTCATGCCATTTTCAGAACCAGTGCACTCTTAGCAACCACTTGCAAGGGAAGGTAAAAAAATTCATCTACTTCTTTTGCATTTTGCACTAGTATTGCAAATCCAGTTGTATCAGTTTATGAGATTGAGATTCAAGGTGATTCAGATAAGATCCAGTCCCTACTTCCAAACTGGAAGCTAGGAAGATGACTGGAAATCCATCTGACACTCAGAAGGGAAAGACCCTTGCGCTATGTCATGCAATCTGACCTCCTTCATAGATATGCAATAGACTTCATGTAATATGCTACATGGAAAGGGCTCAGTCTCACTACATTCAGAAGAATATAGTGGATCATACACCTCTTCATCCAACAAGAGCCAAAGGTTACATTCCTCCTTCCTTCCATCATCATTTTGGGAGAAGATGGAGAAGTATACATGCTAGGCCCCAGGATACTTGTCCACGGAACATCATGCATGCTTCTCCACTACATCACAGAGATTGCAGCAACACGTTTTCAAGTTTTTCAAAATTGAATCTTCATTCTATCTGATTAGTTAGAAGGGGGGATATTTTCCCATGTGGTTTTTTCCCCAACTCCTTGTGTTGAGTAGTTACTTTAATTTACTTATTGTAATGGGTGACCTATGGTCTTAGTTACCAGGGCCCACAAATTTTCCAAGTTAGCATTCAGGGGGGGTGTTAGGATTATAATCCTCCCTTGTCCAATTTGGTCATTATGTCTAAATTGGGAGTCATGTCTAAATCGGGAGTCCTTTCAGTCTATTTTTAGTCACTAGCACCATTGGGTCCACTTGGCCTAATTGGGGCACATACACCAGTTAATAAAGTGTGGGGGACACTAATTGAGGCCAACTACCACTAATTGCACTTGCATGCGTCATTTTAGGATCGTCCTAGATAAATCCCTACAAATTACGAGACACTGGGAGTGTCGATACCAACCTCCATCAGTTGATTTTAGTTGGTGACTAGTCAAGATCAGTTAGGAGTCAGTTACATTCAGTTATAGTTCCTTACACTTAGTTCTATTCAGTTAGCCCTAGGATTGCATGGATACGTGCAGGTGAGGCGCATTTACTCACCTACCTCAGTCAGTTAGACTAGTCAACACTGAATTAGACACAAGAGTTTGGATTTTGAACTCCGATAATAATTTAGACAAGGTCAGTTAACCATTCAGTCAAGTAGAGTCCAACCAATTCGAATTTCCTCACATGGATTCGAATTGCATGTGGCTATTTAACCATTATACTTCATTTTAATTAATTATCTAATTACTTTTGATTAATGAAAGCATTCACAGTTGCAATCCATTTTTGCACTGTTTCATTCTTCAATTGCTGATTAAATTGTGTGATCTATTTTGTGAGTTGTGTGTTGATCCATAGATCTATGTGCTCAATTTAATAGCTTTTTGTAAAGGGTTGATTAATGAGAAATAAAGGTTAATTGTTTCAGGACAAATCTCACCTAATAAAGCTCTAATTGCTCATAATCCTAAGAAATTTTTTAATAATGTGAAAGGTTCTTGTTCACACACTTCAAAACCTACTAATAATTTTGGTAATAATTCTAATGCACGTCATGAAAATAGTAAGAAGAAAAAAGTGTATGATCCTTGTAAGCATTGTGGTAAAACTAATCGTCTTGAAAAGAATTGCTTTAAATTGAAAATTTTGATGTCTAAAGCTAAAAAGAAAGGTTTAGATGAATCCCACGTAGCTTTATGTGCATCTGTTGTTTCTTCTAGTAATTATTCTTCTAATGTGGAATAGATAATGGATTCTGGTTCTTTTAAACATATGACTGGTAATGCATCTTTATGTACATCTTATAACAATATTAAACACATATCTCAGAAAGTATCTATACAGGATGGTAAACAACTTTCTGTAATTGGTTCTGGTAATATTAATGTTACTAATGGTCAATTGGAAGATGGTTTTCATGTTGAAAATATGCCCATCAACTTGATTTCTATTTATCGTGCATGTCAGAAAGGATATAAATTTGAAGCTTGGCCTAATAAATATGTTCTTAAAGATATCAACCATAATTTTAAAGTAGTTTCTTCTAGTCCTGTTGATCATACTGTTGGTTTATATAAATTTATTGGTTTTAATTCAACTAAAAGACAACCTTTTTTTTATGTTGCTCATGTTGATGAACTAAGTAAATTATGGCATGAAATATTATGTCATTTGAACTATGGTAAAAAGAAAATGTTAACTAAATTGGTGCATGGCTTACCTCATATTTCGTCTAGTAACAGTGTTTGTGAAGGTTGTGTTCTTGGTAAACATCATAGAGAAATGTTTGATAAAGGTAAAGTGTGGCGTGCTAAAGAACCTTTGCAAGTAATTCATAGTGACATGTGTGTTCCTCTTGAAGTTCGTTCTACATCATATGTAGTCTATTTTCTTACCTTTATCGATGACTTTAGTAGAAAATCATGGGTTTATTTTCTGAAACATAAAAGTGAAACATTTTTTAAATTTCAACATTTTAAATCCTTGGTTGAAAATGAATCTGGTAAAAGATTGAGACTTTAAGAACTGATAATGGGGGGGAATTCATTAAGAAATAATTTGAAGATTTTTTATCTAAACATGGCATTCGACACCAAAAGATTGTTCCTTACAGACCTCAACAAAATAGACTTGTTGAAAGGAAAAGCAGAACATAAGTTGAAATGGCTAGATGTATGCTTTATTCTAAACGATTACAAAATAAATTTTGGGTTGAAGCCATAATTTGTGCTAAATTTACTTTAATATAGTTCCTAGAAAATTTGTTAAGCATGTTACCCCTGAGGAAAAATGGAATAGTAGAAAACCTGATATTATTAACTTAAAGTGTTTGGTTGTGACTGTTGGGCTCATATTCCTGATGAAAACCGAAAAACGTTAGAACCCAAATCTCACAAGTGTATATTCATTGGTTATTTTGAGGATTATAAGGATTATAGGTTGTTTGATCCTTCTAAACAAAGTGTCATAATTAGAAGAGGTGTTCAATTTATTGAAATATCTACACCACCTGAGTATGTAGAACCTCATGTTACTCTAAATATTCCCTTATCACATGTTACTCATGTCTCAGTTACTCCTTCCAGTTCTGTGACTGATCTTAGTGCACCTTCTTCCTCCTCTTCAAGTATTCCACCAAAATGTCTAGAAAATCCTGAAGTGATTGTTGTCCTTTCTAACCTTCCTATTTGGGCTTAGAAAATTCTTAAATCTGTAGGAAGTGATTTCAGAATCCCTTCCTATACTCGTAGAACTAGATCTAACTTTGCTCTCATGACCAAACTTTTAGCCACAGATGGTCCTACTACTTATGCTCAAGCTAAGGGTAAACCTCATTGGGAACAAGCTATGACTGCTGAGTATGATTCTCTTATGAAGAACAAGACTTGGTCTCTTGTTCCTCTTCCTTCGAGAAAAAATTTAGTTGGTTGTAAATGGGTTTATAAAACTAAATTTACTGCAGATGGACAAATTGAAAAATATAAATCTAGATTAGTTGCAAAAAGTTTTAATCAACTTGAAGGTATTGATTATAATGAAATTTTTTCTCATGTTGTTAAAATGAATACAATAAGAACCATTTTATCTATTGCTTGATCTTATAAATGGAAATACACCAAATGGATGTTAAAAGTGATATTTTAATTGGTGATCTTAATGAATACATTTATATGCAACAGCCTCCTGGTTTTATTAATGATGAATCATCAAGTTTAGTATGTAAATTACATAAGTCTTTATATGGTCTCAAACAAGCACTTAGGGCTTGGTATGATCAAATTGATACGTATTTCTTGAATCATGGTTTTAAGCATTGTATATCTCATACTAACCTGTATGTTAAGCATGTTGATGATAATATAATTGTTATTGTTTTATATGTGGATGATCTTATTATCATTGGCAGCCAACTTATTCTAATTCAAAATATGAAAAGTGAACTTCAAAAGCAGTTTGAAATGACTGATCTTGGTATATTGCACTAATTCTTGGGTCTTCAAATTTGGCATATGGAAGATGGTATTCTTCTCTCTCAGTCTAAGTATGCTACATATTTATTGGCTCGTTTCCACATGAGTGATTGTAAACCTACTCCTACGCCTTTTCAGTTCGGTGTAAAGTTAACTGTTGAGTGTAATACTCCTCTTTATCGTCATCTTGATGGTAGTTTGATATATTTAATTCACAACAAACTAGATCTCTCTTTTTCAATCAGTATGGTTTCACAATTCATGCAGCAGCCTGATGAAATTCATTGGCATGCAGTCAAGAGAATTCTGAGATATTTACGGGGGACGTTGTATTATGGTGTTTTTTATTTGAGCAGTGCTACAACTTTACTTTCTAGCTATACAGATTATGACTGGGCAGGTGACAATTCTGATCGACGATCAACTATTGGTTATATATTTCAACTTGGTTCAGCTCCAATTTATTGGTCCAGCAAAAAGGTGAAGACTCTTTCATTATCGTCATGTTAAGCAGAGTATATAGCATCCAAAGAAGCAGCTAAAGAAGCAGTTTGGTTACGACATGTTCTCGCTGATCTTGGTCTGGTTCTTAAATCATCCTCTCTATTGAAATGTGACAATCAGGGTGCAATTCAACTTGCTTACAATCTGGTATATCACTCCAAGACAAAGAATTTTGATCTTGATGTGCATTACATTTGAGGTCTCGTCGCAGATGGTATTCTTTCACTTGAGTATTGTCCTATCGAGCAACATGCAGCCGATATCTTCACCAAATATTTAACAGCAATGAAGTATATGCATATTCATTTTTTACTTGGGATGAGGGAAGTCGTCATCAAGGGGGAGCAGTAATGACTCCTTCCTTACTTTGTTAGTGGTATTTTCTCCCAACCATTACTAAGGGGGAGTATTGGAATATTTTATATTCCTTGGAAGGTAATAATGTATTTTTATTATGTCGAAAGTTATCCACAATCTTATGTAAAAGAGTAATACATTATATCCCATATTCATTATGGTAAAGTATACTCTTCATATTCATCATTATATAAAGATATGTTATTTAGGAGAATTATATTATCCCACATGTAATATGTGAGAGTAATTCCTCCTCATCTCTTGGTATATAATAGGGTCAAGGGAGTCACATCACAACAACATACTTGACCTTTCTATATTGTATTGGGGTTTTTTGGCATTGCTCTCTTGTGAGCTTGAGGAGATATTCTATAGATAATAGAAGAATACCTTCCCATGGACATAGCCCAATTGGGTGAACCACGTATATCTAGTGTTCTATTTTCTCTTGTTCTCTTTTGTACTTATTGTTGATATATTATTGGTTTGCATAGAAAGGTAATCTAGTTTAGCTTGATTCCTCTTTCTAACACTTTCCAAGTTGGTTGATGGAGAGTCAATTCAGAACTATTATTGGAGCTTAATGAGGGATTTTTAGTTTCAGGTTGAAGTTCCATATATTTTAATTCTCATATATCTCCCTATTCTCATTCCTTCTCCATTCCCCGCGCTCTCATGTTGATGGTGCACTTGTTGGAGTGGTGCTTGCACTTTGCTGAGGATATTTTATGAAAAATATTGGGTATATTATGTATAGATAGTTACTCTTATGTCCATATTCTCTATAAGTCGAAATATCATAAATCTGTTACAGGTATAAACTAACTAAGAGGGGGGGGGGGTGAATCAGTTAGTTAAGATTTTTCACCAAAATACTTCTTGTATCTTAGAATAAATAAACTTTATGGAAGTCAATATTTGCTATAAATTCAGAGTTATAAACATAAGAGCAGATAACATAAAACATAGCATTCAATCACAATATTTGATCACATATATGATACACAGATATTTCACGAGGAAACCCTTAAGGGAAAAACCTCTTCTTCTTATGATGTCAAAAGCTTCAATGGTTGTACGTCAATTCTTATTTGAGCACTGACTCAAGAGGCTGCAACCTCTAAATGCAATCACCAACTTGCTGAGAGCACCAAATCTCACTGTAACCCAGCACCAACTGGGTGGAAGCACCAACTTCCAGTTTAACCCAGCACCAACTGGGTGAAGACACCAATCTTCAATTTCTACAAGAACCCACTTGCAGACAGAGACATAAAGTCTCCCCTAGCACCTCCCTACCTCCCTTATTTGATATAATTTCCAATAGAATCAAAATGAAACAATACAGATATGTCTCTGCTTACCAAACCACTCTGCTTTGTTCAACATTGGCTCTCTGCTCCTCTGTTCTGTTCAACTGTTCAACACATTCTTTAGTTCCTCTGCTCTGCTGCTCTGCTCATTCAGTATCAGTTTACAGTACTGATCTCTTAATACTCTGCACACCATTACTCTCCTCAAAACAGCTCACCCCAAACAACTGTTTCTGCTCAATATATATATCTATCATCTTCTGAGTTCATTTCTCTCTCTTGTTTCATCGAAACAACTTCTCAAACCGTTACAGAACCGGTTCAGCTTCAGCATCCTCAAACCATTACAGAAATGGTTCAGCTTCAACATCCTCTATACACATCCTTACTCTTCAAATCATCATTACAAGCAATTACTAAACGGTTCGCATTTCAAGTTCATCATAACTGTTAATCCGCCTGCTCGAATACTCTTCGAATCCTCAATTGTATAGGACTCTTCGTATTCCTCTTCAAAGATTACACTAAAGCGACGGGTGAAATGACGGAGCTCGCAATCGATTGCTTGAATGATAGACATTTCATGATACTTCAGAGAAAAGAAAAGAAAAAAAAACTTTGTCCAATGCTGGAGTTGAGCCGCTGCTTGTTTAAATTCATCCCGTCGTTGCAGAAAGATAATCGGCTTCAGTCTCAGCATTCTTCTCCGATGTATTTGCCTTAGTCGGCTGATTGTTTAGTTTCACGTCGGAACCTTTTGTTCTTTCATTCTCCATCGTTGCGGCTCCCAAAGCAACTAAGCATCCGAAGTTCAAAGCGATCCGACTGCCGATGAGCGTGTCTTTAACCTTTCCTTTTCCACCGTTGCGACTGGGAGAGTCATTCCGCTTCCGAAGTCCAAAGCTCTCTGACTGTCGATGCGCGTGTCTTTAACCTTTCCTTTTCCGCCGTTATGGCTGGGAAAGTCATTCCTCTTCTGAAGTCCAAAGCGCTCCGACTGCCGATGCTTATAGTCACGCATGTCTTTAACCTTTCCTTTTCCACCGTTGCGGCTGGGAAAGTCATTCCACTTCCGAATTCCAAGCATTCCGTCTGCCGATGCTTATAGTCGTGCGTTTCTTTAACCTTTCCTTCTCCTCTGTTGTGGCTGGGAAATGCATTCCGCTTTCGAAGTAAATATCTTCTGACTTTCGATTAAGAGTTTTCTCCATTGATACCTGCGTACCTGCCTCTTTTATAGTAGATTGCCTCTTTTTCCAGTTCCCCTTCTCTTTATAGCAGATTGCCATCAATGACAATACTTTAAGACTGAGCACTAGCTACCATCTACTAGTCCTGAACACACCATTCTGAACGATATTCCAACAATCTCCCCCTTTGACATTAATGGCAATATCTCATTCAACTGGTCACATTTCTCCCCCTTTGACATCAAGGACAAAGGATAAACCTGGGCAGATATGGTATATCTGATGACTAGTCTGACAAGATGCTCTAAGAAAATGAACTGCCATTCCATGCTGTAAACAAAAATAAGATATGCAATAAACACAGACTCCCCCTAACACAATGCATGAGTTACTGAGACAAGGACTGAACACCTAGCTTCTGACGTAGATATTCAAACTGAGCTGTGGGTAAAGGCTTAGTAAAAATATCAACAATTTGTTCGGTAGAAGGAATATAGTGCAACAAAACCGCTTGAGTAGCCACTTGTTCACGCAAGAAATGGTATTTTATGGGGATGTGTTTAGTTTTGGAATGAAGAACAGGATTCTTGGAAACACTGATAGCACTAGTATTGTCACAGTGAATGGGAATAGGCTCAGAATACTTTATGTCTAGATCAGCAAGAGATTAAACCATCCATACAATTTGAGTACAGCAAGTAGCAGCAGCTATGTACTCTGCTTCAGTAGTGGATAAAGAAATGGAACTTTGTTTTTTACTTAGCCAGGCAACCAAAGACTCTCCTAAAAAGAATGCTCCGCCACTTGTACTTTTTCTTTCATCTACACAATTAGCCCAATCCGCATCTGAATATGTTGTTAGTTGAAAGTTCTGATTTCTGGGATACCATAGACCATAAGAGATCGTACCTTTCAGGTATTTGAATATACGTTTCACAACTAGTAGATGACTCTGTTTAGGAGCAGCTTGAAACCTTCCTACCATCCCAACAGCATGCATGATATCAGGTCTTGATGCAGTAATATATAACAGGCTTCCTATCATAGATCTGTACTTTTTTTGATCCACTTCAGGTGAAGAATCATCTTTGCTCAAGTTGCAGCCACTGACCATGGGTGTACTCACAAGTGTGGAGTCTTCCATTCGAAACTTCTTTAACATCTCCTTTAGATACTTTTCTTGAGAAAGAAACATACCTCCAGGTTTCTGACTGATTTGAAGACCAAGGAAATAGGACAGCTCACCAATCATTGACATTTCAAACTCAGATTTCATAGAGTTAGCAAACCACTAAACAGAAAGATTATTAGTACAACCAAAGATGATATCATCAACATAAACCAATACAATCAGTAAGTCATCACCTTCAGTTTTGATATATAAATTGTTGTCCACAGAACCTCTCTTGAAGCCTTTGTCTTGTAGATATTTGTCTAGTCTAGCATACCAGGATCTAGGTGCTTGCTTCAACCCATACAAAGCCTTTTTCAGCTTGCATACATAGTCAGATTTATCTGTGAGTGAAAATCCTTCAGGTTGCTCCACATACACTTCTTCTTCTAAATTTCCATTGAGAAATGCTGACTTGACACCCATCTGGTGTATTCTAAATCGTTTGTAACAAGCATAGGCTAGAAACATTCTGATAGCCTCCATTCTTGCCACTGGAGCAAATGTTTCATCGAAGTCTTGTCCTTCAATCTGAGCATAACCTTTGCAAACTAGTCTTGCTTTATTCCTTACAATCTGTCCCTGTTCATTTAATTTATTCTTATATACCCATTTGGATCCAATCACATTCTTGTCTGATGGCCTAGGAACAAGTTCCCAAGTGCTATTCTATTCAATCTGATCCAGCTCTTCATTCATGGCTACTACCCAGTCTTTGTCTTTACTGGCTTCATTAAAACATTGGGGCTTAATTGTAGAGAGAAGAGAAATATGAGACTGTTCAGATTCCTGCAAAATCTTCCTTCTAGTCTGAACACCTTTACTTTCATCGCCAATAATTTGGCTTTCAGGGTGATTTTTTCTAATCATTCTGGAAGAAGATTGTACAGTGTGTTGTTCAGGTTTAGCTTCCTCATACTCTGATGATTCAGATTCTTCCTTCTAGGATTCTTGGACCTGTTCTTCTGTCTCTTCATTAGTATCTTCCAAACATGAATCTTCATCATTCCTTTGACTGATATTTCCATGACAATCTTCATCTACTTTCACATCTATGCAATCTACTATTTTACACAGCCTCTGGTTATAACACCTATAGCCTTTGCTTTCTGTAGCATATCCTAAAAATATTCCTTCATCTGGTCTGTCATCATACTTACCCAAATTTTCATCATTATTCTTGATATAGCATTTACTCCCAAAAACTCTGAAATGTTTAATGGTTGTAGGTCTTCCAAACCATAAATGATATGGTGTTTTGTCACTGTTTGGTCTCAAATGAGCTTTGTTAAGAATGTGCACAGCTGTATGAATAGATTCCACCCAGAAGCCTTGATAAATATCCTTTTCCTTCATCATTGATCTGGCCATCTGTTGGATTGTTCTGTTTTGTCTTTCTACCACTCCATTTTGCTGAGGAGTTCCTGCAATTGTATATTCTTTCCTGATGCCATGCTCATCATAGAATTCTTTGAACTGTCTTGAACTGAACTCTCCTCCTCTGTCAGATCTGATAGCTTTAATCTTTCTTCCAGTCTGATTTTCAGTCAGGGCTTTAAATATCTTGAATTTAGCAAATGCTTCAGACTTTTATTTAAGGAATGCAACCCATGTTAGTCTAGAATAGTCTTCAATCACAAGCATGAAATAGGTCTCCTTACCTGTACCTTCTTTCCTTGATGGGCCACACAGATCCAGATGGACTAGTTGAAGAGGCTTATTTGTGGAAGGAACACTCTTTGACTTAAACTATGTTCTGGTTAACTTCCCCATCTGACAAGGTTTACACACTTCATCACGTGGTTTAGATATTTCTGGAAAGTCCCTTACTGCTGCTCTGTTTTTTAGTTTTATTAAATGATTAAAATGTAGATGTCCTAGTCTTTTGTGCCACAGCTAGCTTTCATCATATTTGCTGAGATAACACTCTTCTTTTTCTTCTTTTAAAATGTAAACATTATTCTCAGTTCTTATTCCTTTGGCAACCAGTTTTCTTGAGGAAACATTTTTAATTTTACAATCTTTAGCAGTGAACACGACTTCACACCCTTTGTCACACATTTGACTCACACTGAGAAGGTTGTGCTTCAACCCATCTACAAATAACACATCTTGAGCCTTTCCTTTACCATTGCTAAGACTAACCATTCCCTTGCCTCTGATCTTTCCTGGTGCATTGTTTCCAAATGTTACGTTCCCAGATTTCTGCTCTGACATAGAAATAAACTTCTCTTTCTCTCCTGACATATGTTTTGAACATCCACTATCAATGTACCAAGGATTCTTCTGTTTCTGAACTGAGAGCACGAGATTACAATGAGAACTCTCTTTCTTCCTCCATACATTTCGTTCAGCTGTATATTTCATTTTTGGTTCTGTTTTGTTCTATTTCAAGTTACATTATGTAGCTTTATGCCCAAAGTTGTGACATATGTAACATTCTGTTTCGTTGTATAGAAGATCAAACAGATTAGTATCTCTTTTTTGTGTTCTTCTTTTAACAGCTGATTGAGATACACGACCCATATGACTATACGCTAATTGATGTATCATCTGTTTGTTATTTGACATCCTTCTTTAAATGTTTCTGAAATTGTAAAAACAATTGGCAGCTCTGTGCCCAAAGTTAGAACAACATAAATAATAACCATTGAAGAAATTAGCATACCTAACTCTTGGTGGATTTCTAGAAAAGTAATGTATTGAGTTATGATGCTCATAATTGTAATTCTGATCTGCATACTTGATTCTGTTATATGGCTCTTTTTCATGAACTCTTGACTGTACCGATTTGCTATTTAGATCGGTATTCTCTTGCTTTTTATCACTCTTTCATCGATTTTCATTATTGTCTTTACATGCTTCAACATTTATTATTCTGGAGATTTCTGCCTGCTTGTTGTTCTGAAAATTAATCAAGTTTGATGATTCTTTGCTTTCTGAATTACTGCTACTTGCACCTTGATCATAGCCTAGACCAAACTTAATCTGAGGTGACCTCTGTCTGTTTAGAATGTTATTTAGCTCTTCTGGAGCTTTGATACTAGAGATATTCTGATGATATAAGGCTTGAAATTTTTTTAAATCCTTCTTAACAATTACTACTTCTTTCTCTAGATGTTCACATCTGGTGTTGCTTTCAGATTGCTGTTGTTTTAGAGTCTCTTCAATTTTCTTTGCCTCTTCCAGCTCTAGCTTTATTAGAGAGATGTCTTTTCCATTGGTTTCATACTGGATTAATAGCTGTTTTTCTTT
>LPNX010638450.1:4050-15863 GCA_001517045.1 Pseudotsuga menziesii | reverse complement strand
ATTAGAGCAGATGGTAAGTTGTCTCCTATGACGGTTCTGACCTCTAGACCAATCTGAGAGGGCACCTCCATCTTTTATCGTAATGTAACAACTCTCTATGGCCAAGGCACTGAACTAGGTGTAGGCTTAGGCAACAATGGATCGCAATAGGCTCCTTCTCGTTCATGCATCCTACCTTTTCCAACCCCGTAAAATTTGGACACGTCTGTGTAATCTGGCTTCATGTTTAAAAATAACTCCGAATAAAAAAATCTCACAAAATAATGTGGCACTTCATCATTCCATGGCAATATACCATAGGAAGCCAAGAATCTATCATATAAATGGTGTGCAATCTCGGGGTGCTTGAAATATTGCACCTTTAACATATTCCACTTCGGTCCTTCTTTAAAATTAAACATTGAAATGGCATCTGATTTTGATACCCTCTTCTCTACATCAACCCACTTGTCAGGACCCATCACCTGAGCCCTCCTCATTCGCATCAAGTGAATAAAAAAATTTGTTGTTGGCCCAACAGTTCTATAGGCACCAATAAACTTGCCTAAAGATTCCAAAAGTATTTGCAAGCTTTGTCGACTCTCTGTTGGGAGTTCCAACCTAACAAGATCATCTCTCATTTTTTTATGGTGGGTTGTACATTGTTCAAGGGTGATAGAAACCTCTTCATTTACCCAAGGAATAGCATCGGGTATATCTGAAGGATAAATGGTCATGGGCTGACAACCATGTGCTTGTTCAATGCTAACGCTTCACCGATCTTGACCCTTTCTCCGAGCATTTGCATGACCTTTCTCTTGGTCCCTTGCAACATCCTCAGAATCTCCACCCTCATTTTATCCAAATGCATAACCCTCATTTTCTCTGAATGCATCATCACCCCCAGCCTCTCTGAATGCATCATCATAACCCTCAGCAGAACCATGATCCTCTACATTTACACATGTAATCATGTATAATTTAGTACATAAAGACACAAGCATATATATACACATGCAAAATAGTAATTTATTTAAATAGATTATATAGATAGATAGATAGATAGATAGATAGATAGATAGATAGATAGATGTAACATGTTACCAATAAAATGTTGGTGGTCCATTGGTCGTTCTCTAAAATAACAACCAGAAGAGGGCAAACAGTCATGAGATGATGAATCAAACAATCAACCACACACCGAATCTTGGCCACTCTTACGAGACAATCTATTACGCCGTGTCCCCACAAAGAAAAATGCTAATGAAACTTAGTAAAATCAATGAACACGAATTGAAACAAATATAAATATTCATGCATACTCATAAATTTTGCAAATTTCAAACACATACCTAATGTGTCTTGATACAATATGCTAGAATCTCTAGATGATTCATACCATGTTTGAGAGCGAACATTTGAAGGTCTTTCAGTAGATGTAGGTGTGGTATTAGCGGTCCTTGTCTCATATGTCTCTATACATCTTCTACTCGAAGAATGAGTGACCACCTTGTCTTGAACCATCTCTACTATATATCTCCCTTAAACATCAAAATAAGCACCAATTAACTAATGTAGATTAGCCCATAAGAAGTTTTTGAGGACAAGAAAAAAACAATTGAATATACTTATTGTGTATAAAACATAATACGATCAATCCACATCAAGTTATTAATCTTGTGGAAATGCTGGTGAGGAAAAAAGAAATAATTTAGAGCCTTTTTGTTGATGTACTTTGATTCATGTGGAGTGTGTTACGCACTAGAGCTAATTCAGTGTCCCTATAAGGCTAAGGCTAGAGCAAGGGGTCAAAATTTTTTATTATATAGACCAAAGGGGGATTTATTATATGGATATAATGTTTGAGATATTTTAGCCCTTGGACTGAACATGGACAACACCTTTGGTTTTACTCCCATGGGTTGGTGCTCCAGGTCACACCTTTGTTGAAACAACCTACTATGTAACATGAACAACCAACATAAATTGAGAGAACATACAATTGAACAATAGAAAAAGATAAGATCTTAGAATATTGAACCAAGCATATGCACAATATCATGATATCATTGTTCATAGTTGTCATGGTAGGAAATTATCCTTGACAAACCAAATAATATACCTTGAAGAAACTTCATGGAAAAGTGTCTCATTTGTAAAGTAAAGCACACTAAATGTAAAGGAACATATAGTGGGAATTTTTGACAACCTAGGGGGGTAACCGATTCAAGCTCTTTCTATGTATAGGTTCTAATGAAATTCTTAAGGTTTGGCTTGCCATATACAAAGGTTTAAATAGACACAAAGATAAACAATAGATGAAATCAACACTAGTATACTTTTGCGCACAGATGACAGTCTATAGACTCTAGTTTACAGTTTTGTGCTCTCAGCGCAGATTACAGGTTTTGCTCAAAAGGGCAGTTTTACTTCAAACAAAACAGAGAATGCTCTAGTTTTTTGTATGGATGTAATGAAACAGCAAACTAAAGGTACTTGTGAAATTGGCCCCATGTGAAAAATCCTTTAATAGATAGACGAATATTATGCTCTTATTGTTGTTGAGATGTAGCTCAGTGTAGTTTTGTGTGTTTGCACTAGAAATTTCTGAAAACCCAGTTTGTAGTTCTTTGTGTTTGCCTAAGATAAATTTGCAAAAAGTATTAACTGTTGGTAAATGTTAAAAACAAAATCATATTGAAATTTTCTGGTAGATGTTGTTGTCTTAAATATTTTCTATTCCAATTTTTAGACTTATTATAAGTTATATTCATATTTTATCTAATTAATTTTTTTTAATTTCGCCTCACCTAGCCCATCAGATATAATATTTTAAAGCCCCTCTGATATATATCCAAACTTTAAATGGATCTATGTTGGTATACATACCTTACCTTACTCTTCACACATAATTACTAAAAGAAAAATTATTGTAAGAATAAAATGTGACAAAATTACCAATGTAATTGTAATATCCAAACTTTATTCCAAATTTAGTGGAAATCATAGCTTCACAATTAAAGGTAATACAAAAGGCTCAATCAAAATAACTAAAGAACAAGTTAGAAATGTATTAAACATGCATAATTATTGAATTAGATAAATAAAATGGGGCATACCAACAACAATACAATAATATCATAGTAGTATTTTAGATAGAATATAATGGAAGTAGAAATGGGATCAGAAATGTTCTAATAATTGAGTAGCCTAAATAGGAATGGTAATGTTAGGGATACATATTAGAAGAATTCATTAATCACATGATCAAGTGAATTCACTAACTCAGAATGGTAATGTTCTTTTTTGACCAAAACATAGGAGTAGATTAGAAGGGATGCGGTAAAGCAGCTACCACGTGCTTTGACATAAAGTCAATCCAAGATTCTGAGTCAGATTAGTCTCAAGAGTCCACTGCTTCTCAACGGCTTGATGGTAACGGTAGCAAAAGGTTTCAAGGAATCCTAGGTAGCTAATACAAGGAGGATGCAGCCTCATCTGAACAATAATAAGCAGTAAACAACAGAGATAAGTGCCAAGATGGAAAGAAACAGGTGTCCATATTTTCCAGCAACTTGATGAACGCCTTCTCCAGCACATTGAGAAGGTTCTTGAAGTTGTTCTTGGAGATAGCCACGCCTTTGATGCTAGATTGAGCATATTCTTTGAGATATTCTTCTCATATCTTCTTGAAGACTTCATTGTGAAGTTTCCATCTTTCTTCTCATGCCTGGAAGGTCGAGTGCTAGTTCTGATCTTACCTATTTGGTCCATCTCGAAGGAAACCAAGCTCATTTTCGAATTCATCAGGCACTTCCTTAACTGACAGTAACGGATCTAGAGAGGTTTACTATCGCTCCAAAGAATATTCAGAGGTGGGAGATAAAGGATAGAGGGGCAATAGCAACGCTTGGAGGACACGATATCAGCCCACGAAGAAGCAAACCACTGTTGGATCGCTGCAGAGACATTTGTAGAGAGATGGACGCTAGTGATCACGATAGCAAGGTAGCTGGTAGAGCATGAAGGTAAGTAATGGTGATCATGAGTAAAGGAGGCGTTGTGCAGAGTTTTGCTGGCAGAGACTGCAAGAAAGAAAGACACAGTGTACTGAGGGGAAAAGGGAGGTACACTGCTTGACAAGTAACAGCTCGTGCTGGTGAACATGGGACTACACAGATCAGGGGATATCATTTCTCCTTTCAATTCCATCCACTTATAAGATTCCTCTGCTCAAGAGGGTCCCTTTATTGGCCTCATTGTCTGCTAAATAGTTCAGCCCCCGGAGGATATGGTAGAAAGAGATGGAGTGGAAGCTTTGGCTTAAATGTCAAATTTTTTGATAGATCAAAGCTAGCTTTAGCTGAGAGGACCTCTTCTGGTTTATAAGGGCTTGGATCAGCATCCTAGAGTCACCGAAGACAACTAGAGAAGTGATTCCTTTGGAGCAGGCTATCCTTAGCCCTTGCAATAAACCGCATAATTCAGCTGTGTTGTTTGACTCAAAGCCTAGAACCCAGGAATAACGGCCAAGCATAGTACCAAAGGGTGAGATTAACACTCCTCCTCCACCAGCACGACCTGGATTGTTCTTAGAAGCTCCATCGAAAAAAAGACAAACCTCGTTTAGAGATTCTCTCCAGCTGGTGAAGCCAAGTTCCTTAAGTCGGATTTCCCAATTAGCAGTGCTATATTGATCAAGCTGGGATTTGCTCTAAAAATTTGGGGAAATCTTGTTTAACCACTGTAAATCCTCCGGGAGGAGCTGTGAGATACCTTTCAGAGCAGAGTTGTGATCAATGGCTTCCCCAAGGATTGCCCTTGCTTGAATGGCGACTTTGGAGGAGTGGTTTTCTTTATCCCTAAAAATACGGTTGTTTCTCTCAAGCCAAATCTTCCAGAGGATGGCTTTAGAGGCCCAACACCAGGCAGTTTGAAGCAATGCTTTCTTGGATAGCTGGAACAGGGAAAGCTTCATCCATTCAGGTAGAATGCCATGGATGGTGCCTGGGAGATTAATATCAGAGTTAATCTTCAGAGCTTCTTTCCAGACTTCTTTGGAGAAGGGGCAACCCAGCAAGAGGTGATCGGATGTCTCTTCTTCTTTTTTGTAGAGAGGACAGCGAGAGGGGCCTTCCATTCCCCTTTTCTTCAAATTTTGGCCAGTGAGGATACTTCTATGGGCCAGTGTCCAGCAGAAAAAATCAATTTTTGGGATGAAGGGCCTTGACCAGACAAAATTCCAAATCGCTGGATTTGGGGTGACATAGGGAATGGACTGGATATTCTCATAACCTTTTGAAGCTGAATAGTTTCCTGAATTGCTGCCCCACCCACGTCTATCTCTAGCCCCTTCTCTGAAAGGGGATTTTCCTTGAAGGAGTACTGTAAGTTTTATTGCTTTTGCTTCTAGTTCCGGAGGCAGATCACCAAGGTTCCAGCCTATCCAATTGCTGTTTTCGCAAGCTGAGAGGTCCCACAGCGTTGTAGCTCCATTGTCCAGCAACCAGCGATTGATGTTTCTCACTTCTTGACATTACCCTAGAGGGGAGTCTCCCAGGATGGAATCTTCCCACACTCTTATTGTTTTCCCGTTTCATGGTATCTAGTAGAGCCTCTTTTTGAAGGATGCCAGGGCTTTAATACATAATTTGAAAACCGGAGAGCCATTTCTATGCTGAGGAGTAGCATCAAGGCACCTTTTCCTTGAGCCTGGAAAGTATTTTTTGTGGAGCACTTGCTTACTCTAGCAATCTTTTCCTGAGATCATTTCCCATAGCAACTTTGCTCCTAAAGCCAGATTTTGGGAGGCTAAGCTCCTCACATGCAGCCCTCCTTCATCCCGCGGTTTTTGGATATTTTCCCAGCTTACTAGGTGGAGTTTCTTCTCATTTCCTTTCCCACCTTCCCAAATAAATTTTCTGAATAAGATTTCTATCTTGCTGAGGACTGAGCAAGGGGTGAGCAAGATAGAAGACTGATAAATTGGCATGCTGTTCAGGACAGATTTAAGAAGGATCAACTTCCCTGCAGGATTAAGCTAGTTGGCGCTCCAATTTTGTATTTTGCCTTTGATTTTTTCCAGGACAGGCTCCCAATTTGCTGTTTTGGAGTTGGGTTTGCTGATGGGGATACCTAGGTACGTGAAGCCATCCCAATCCAGAGTGCTTTCCATTCCAAGCAATCTAGCAATATCCCTCAACTCTATGGCAGAGCAGTTCCAATTGAAGATTTTGCTTTTCTGGAAGTTTATTTTGCTGCCAGATACTTCTTTGTAAAGAACCAGTTCTTGTTTAAAGTGCTCAGCAGAATGAATAGATGCCCCACCTAGCAGCAAAGTGTCGTCAGCAAATTGAGCATGGTTTATGTCCCGAACATTATTCGCCATTCTTAACCCAGGCAGCGTGTGTGTTTCTTGGCAGAAGTTAAGCTGGAAGCTAAGCACTGAAGCTTGGATGGCGTAGAGGAGAGGGGATAGCACGAAGCCCTGCCTGAGCCCTCTAGAAGCTTGGAAGAAGCTGGTACAGCGTTCGTTGACCAAAGGGGCTATCCAAGGCCCACATACACAACCTTTGACCCAATTTATAAAAGCAGGGGAGAAGCCAAATTTTGACATCACTGTAAACAGGAAATCATACCTAACACGGTCAAAAGCATTAACTAAATCAAGTTTAATGATCATACCTTTCTCCTTCCACTTACAGCTTGAGTGAATGGCTTCTTGGACAAGTATAATGTTATCGAGAATTTTTCTTCCTTTGATGAAGCCGCCTTGGTTTTCAGGGATAATCCGAGGAAGAATTCTTTTAAGTCTGGTGGCTATTATCTTGGTAATAAGCTTGTACCCGGTATTGCATAAAGAAATCGGCCTGAATCGATTGAAGCTGGAAGCTTCCTTTTCTTTCGGGATCAACGCAAGGAAGGAGGAATTGGTGCTTCCTCCTATCTTGTTGATCACTTGAGAGTACCTGACCATTTTGAGGAGATATATCTTTATAATTGACCAGCAGCAAGAGAAGAACCTGGCTGTGAAGCCATCAGGGCCAAGGGTGCTATCTGGCTTCATAGCCCCTAAAGCTTTTTTAAGCTCACTCATAGTGATCACGGCGGTGAGAAGGGAATTTTATTTAGGTTTGATCAGCGAAGGGATGAGATCAAACGGGTTGGACATGATATCAAGAGGTTCTTCAACCGAGGCCATGAATAAATCTTTAAAAGTGGAAACAGCAGCTTTCTTTATGTCCTCAAAATCTTTAAGCACAGCGCCTTGGAAGTTGATTTCTGAGACAGCTTTAAAATTCTTCCGAGCTTCAGCCTGCTTATGGAAGTATTTGGTGTTTTTATCCCCGCTATGAAGCCAAATAATTCTGGACTTTTGCCTCATATACTCCTCTTCTAATCTGCAGGTAGAAAAATAGTCTTTCTGGAGGGCCCACTCTAAATGCAGTAGATTTTTCGACAAAGGAGAAGCTTCCATCTGAGCTTTATGGTCTTCCAGGGCAGCTTGGGCTTTTTTCCTTTTGGCAATGGGGGAGGTGATGAGTTTTGCCCAGATTTTCAGATCATGCTTAAGTCTTTTTAATTTCCTTTCCCAGATGAAGGAAGGTGACCCTCTTATATGGGACTTCCAGGAATCAGAGACAGCTTGCAAGAAGTCCTCTTGCTGGATCCAAAGATGGCTGAAACGGAAGGGAATCGGGCCAAGGTCTTGATCAAGGGTAAGATCCAGCATAATGGGCTTATGATCAGAGGTACAATGGGGTAAGATTTTAGAAGAGGCTAAGAGGCCAAAGGAGAGAAAGGAAGAATGAATAAGGAATCTATCAAGCCGAGCCGCTATATGGCCAGGTCCAATCCTTTTATTGGTCCAGGTGAACTTCCCTTTAGCCGGCTTTATATCGATAAGGTCCCAGCCAAGGATGATGTCTTCAACCCATTCCCTTGCTGGGTCCCTAATAGGAGTTCCCCCTTTTTTTTCATTGGCAGCTAGGGTAATGTTCAAATCTCCTACTATAATGATGTTATCAGGCTGCTTCGAGTTGAGATACGATTCAAGGCTATTCCAGCAATCTTTTTTTTCTGCATGCAGGACAAGAACATAAAGATTGAAAAGACTTACAATTCGGCCGGAGATTTTGTGGGTTAGCTTTGTGAAAACCCAATGCATGGAGTGATCTTCAGCTTCAAGGTCATAGAGGGATGTATCCCAAAAGGTGGCTATACCTCCGGAGGCTCCTCTAGAGTTGTTAGCAATGCCTGGCCCTTTTTTCCAAAATGATTTCCCAGCTTGGAGGATAGAGGCTTCCTCCAGTTTCGTCTCCTGGACTAGCAGAATCTCAGGCTTATATATTCGGACTAGATCTTTCAGAGCTTCTTCTTTTAAGGTGGATCCTAAGCCTCTGCAATTCTAGGAGATGTGCCACATTAATTACTATTAGGAGAGGGGTTGGCCCCTTTTGGGGCCGCGGATGGTCCTTTCTTAGATCTAGTGTTCAGCATTCCTTTCGTGGTTTTTTGTGAGCCTTCGAGTACAACCAGATATGATGCTTCCTCCCTTTTATTTTTTGTGGATTTCCTTCCTCTTGAGTTTTTAAAAGGAATGGTGTGCAGGCTGCTTGAAGAGTCACCATCATCCGTATCCTCTCCTGGATCCGTTTCAAGGAGAAGAGGTTCCTCATTTGTGCCCCTGGATGGCTTGGAATGGAAAGCAACCTTCAAATCACCTGGATCAGAGAGTGGTATTTCCCCTGGTTCCAACGAATCCGCATGGGAGTCTACCTCTCTATTGCCGGAGTGTAATCTAGGTGGGATCTCTTCCACGCTTATTGATGTTGGTTCTTTCCCAGAAGGGGTTCTATTCTTTTGTGGATCCTTTGCTTTCTCGATCACCATTGGCATCTCTTTTGTGGCTTCTTGGGGAGATCTATTTGAGCTTGAAGGGGTATTGTTTTTTTGCATGTCCTCTGTGGTATTTTTTTCCTGGGCTTTGGAGGTCGACTTCCCTTTCTTGAGTCTTTGCCAACCGTCTCCCTCTTCTGGGTCCTGCATTTTGGGACAGTTTCTTTGGAGGTGGCCGTGCTCATGGCAAAGGTGGCACTTAAATGGCAACTGTTCATAATCAAGATTTTGAAAGTGGTGCCAGTCTCCTACTTTTAACTTAACTGCTTCAGGGAGCCCTGCTTCAAGGTTAACCTCAACACAAATCCTGGAGCAAGTGTACTGTCCTTTGTTTTCTGCTTTATTGATATATCTCCCAAGCACATTCCCCACTTTTTCCAGGGCTTGGATATTCCAGCAGTGTACTGGGAGGTTAGGAAGCCTGACCCATACTGGGACTTCCTTAGGGACATCAACTTCGGGATTGAAATCCGGCGTCCATCTGTTAAGATAAATGCCTTGGGTTCCCATGAAGTACAGACCGCTTCTGAATATAAGATCCCAGTCCTCTTTTGTTATGAATTCGAAGATGAAAAACCCTCGACCGACCGGATAGCACGTGACACTGTCCTTTATCAGAGACCTCCAGTTCCTCTGGATCCAGTTGTCCGTTGTTTTTGCTGAAGGCCAGAGCCCCATGAATTGGCCAATCAGTCCTCTCTCTGCCAATGCCAGAGCAACCTTGATGGGCTGTTCTGCTGAGAGATCATTTTTAGGTATGGATTCTAGTTTCTTGATGAATTTCGAGATGGCAGGGGCCACCGGCTTCTTCCCAGACTGCGATAATAATCTTCGAAAAGAATCTGCATCAGAGGGGGACGCAGAGGGAGGGGGATGCCCTCCCCCAGGCGCAGCCATGAGGCGGCCTGGTAGCTCAGAGCAAGCAGAGAACCCTAGGGCAGCGCGGCAGGGGCGCGGCAGCAGCTCGCGCGAGAGCAAAAAACTTGCATGAAAAAGTGCATGCCTATTTTGTTACTCTAATCGTGAGCTCAGAATGGTAATGTTAGGGTGACATATTATAAGAATTCGTTAATTACATGATTAAGTCAATTCACTAATTGAAATTTATTTTATTTAGGATTATTCAAACACTACCAGGAATCAAAAAAAACAAAAATACAATTGAAATACAAAGCACTTTTTACAACCATAGCTATAACATAGCATATTTTCTTCCTTTCTTAATATTCTTTATTAACCAACACAAAAGCAACAAATATATGTGAACCTCTAAAATATCTCTTTTGCTTTTCTCCTATCAATGTATCCATTTATATGATTTTTCCACCTATCAATGTATTTATGTTTATATGTTGTGTGTTTTTCTTACATTATACTTAAAAGATATTGAATTAAGAGGTATCTATGTTTATATACCTTATGTTTTTACACCTCTAGACTTAAAAAGATTTTGAATTAAGATGTAGCTAAGATTTTCTCACCATAAAATAATTCGTATTAAAGTATATTTATGTTTATATGCTTTATTTGTGTGTTTTTCTTATTGCGTGCTTAAAAGATCTTGAAATAAGATGTATCTATGGTTATATGCTTTATATATGTTTTTTCTCATTTCTATGTTTAAAAGATTGAATTAAAATGTATCTATGTTTGTGTAGTTCATATGTATCTCAATATATGAACACTGCAAAGGATGATTTATATATGGTTTTTCTCACTCTATGTTTAAAAGATTGAATTAAAATGTATCTATGTTTGTGTAGTTCATATGTATAATATTTTAAAGAACAAACAGGCAGAGCCTCAACCTCTGAAAACCAGAATAAACAAAATATTGCAAATATACTAAACGATAGTCTACTGTCATTCAGTTTAGTTACTAAGGTCTACCTCAGTTTAGTTACTATCATTGCATAACTCTTATTGGTATTATATATTACAAATTTAATAGCAATGAAAACAAAATTAATTTCTACTTTTTAACAGAAAATTTAATGCAAATGAAAAATTAAACAAAATTAAACAGCTTACCTGGAAACCATGAAGCCCACAGACGGACGCCAACAAGCCGTGATCCACCACACAGGCGTCGCGCCACCATCGCGAAACACCACACAGGCAGAGCACCACCACCACGAAACACCACATAGGTGGAGCACCACCACCACGAACCCCTAACACACAGTCGAGGCAGAGGCGAGGACTAACAGGTGAGCCAGAGCTGAGGCCTAACAGGAGAGACAAGACGAGATAGGGAAAAGATAGAGCTGAGACCTAACAGGTGAGTCGAGGTGAGACAGAGGTAGAGTCGAGGACTAACAATCAAGGCGAGGCAAGGTAGAGCCGAGGCGCAGGCATCACAGAGACAAGGCGAGGCATCTTAGAGAAGGAGCCATCGCAGAGCAGGAGCCATCACAGAGCAGGAGGCGTCGTAGAGTAGGAGCCATCGTAGAGTCGAGGTGAGGCATATTTGTGGTGTCACAGAGCCTAGGCTAGGTAGAGCCCAGGCGTCACAGAGCTAAGGCGATGCGTAGGAAAAAATAACAAATGACAAAACTAGAAAGAGTTGAGTCGTTAAAAATATATATACCTTTTTTCGACCGAAAATGTTGTTCGGTCGAACATTTTTTCGGCCAAACAATCTTTCGGCTGAAAAAAATGTTCGGTTGAAAACAAATCTACCGGACAATATTTTTTCGCTGATCCTTACAAACCCCGCATCACAAGGTTCACCGTTAGTTTTAACATTCGGCTGAAAAAATAGTTCAACCAAAAGGTTTTTAAATTATTCGGCCAAAAAAAGTAAAATGTTTGGCCAAAAAGTTTAAATAGTTTGGCAAAAAAAAAATAGTTCGGCCGAAATTGTTTTAAATACGGATTTTGAAAGTGGATTCTCACGGAATAGACACCTAGGTTCATGATTTCACCCAATTATC
>LPNX010638437.1:804896-845258 GCA_001517045.1 Pseudotsuga menziesii | reverse complement strand
TCAATCTAAAAAAACTGAAAACCAAAAAACTGCAACTAAGACAAATTAAAAATAATGAACGATATCATTATTGAAAGATTAGAAATAAAATAAAAAAAGAACATGGTATGATTGTTTCGAAAAAAAATCAATGTCATTATTTCTATAGTATTATGTGCTTTCTTTCAACAACTAAATTGTCAAAATATAAACTATTATCAAAATATTAGAGTAACGGCATATTTTGTTTTAAACCACGGTCCATATATTGTATCTTTATAATTTGAAAACTCAAAAATAGATTCTTTTACATTGTAATGTGAAATAGATAACTCTATTTATAAATTCTTATACATTAGAAAATTTATCATATAAAAAATAGATCTGAACTTTATTATATAAAACCGGAATTTGATTTTACATTGTTTTTGTCAATCTTCTATTGTATCCTTATATAAACCCAGAAAAAGATTTTAATACATTAGAAAACTTCTCATATAAAAAATAGATCTGAAATTTATTATATAAGATAGGAATTCTCTGAACTTTATTAAATAAAAACCAGAATTTGACTTTTTTGTCAATCTTCTATTGTATCCTTATATAAACCCAGAAATAGATTCTAATACATTACAAAACTTCTCATATAAAAAATAGATCTGAAACTTATTATATAAAACTAGAATATTCTGAACTTTATTAAATAAAAACCAGAATTTGACTCTACATTACCTTCCTATCCTTCTACTATTATCAGAAAACAACCCTCTATTATCCAAAAACAAAACCTTGCAGTAAAATTAGTCCGGTATACAACTAGGCCCCGTGATTGGTTATTTGCCTAAGTTTTAATGGTCGGTGATCTATATCAAACAAATACCCTCGTAAAATTTGCCGTATATACTTTCATACCAATACCTTTTGCAATGGCTGACAATATAAACTGGAATATTTGAGAGAGCTAGCCATGACAGGAACAAGGCACAAAAAAACAGCCAAAAAAACTTTCGGCTGAAGTGCCCAGTGAGGATCACGTGGTCCTCCTTCCTCCTCCTCCCTTTTCGGCTGAAAATCACCCCGGGCAATAATGGGATGGAATATTTGAGAGAGCTAGCCATGACTGGAACAAGGCACAAAAAAGAGCCAAAACAAAACCTCGGCTGAAGCGCCCAGTGAGGATCATCACGTACATAGCATGTGTCTGTGGTTCTCCTTCCTCCTACTCCCTTTTCGGCTGAAAATCGTCCCAGGCATTAATGGGATAGTTTGAATCTCTGGCAATCGGAATATAAAAACTTCATCTCATCTTTTTAGAGTTAAATCTCTCTGTTTTATTGTTTTTTATCAAGCTCTCACCACATTTCTATTTCCTCATCATTTGTACAGTGACAGAAAAATCAACCATTAATATTTAATTTTGCAACTTAACACTTGATTTGTATTGAATGCTATCCTGAGGCTAAATATTTTTAGAAATTTTAGTATTACAATTAAAAAAAATAATATATTGACAAACATTTTTTAAACTTATTTAGTAATTTATTACCATAAGTGTAATATATATATTTGGAAACATTTTTTTTAATATTCAATATATATATTTAAATACAATCTATAAATATATTTTTTTACTATATACCAAAATATGATGAAGACAGCTTTTACTAAAAACTTAAAACTTATAGTATAGAAACTTACTACTTTTAATTTATTTATAATAGTAAACTTGCAAAATAATTTAATATTTGTTATTAATATTTTATGAAATTATTATTTAAATTTTTGTTATATATAATTTACCTTTTATTTATTACTTATATAAATCTTGAAAATTATTTAATAAAAACCAATTAATATTAAATAAAAAAACAAAAAACATCGTTAATTATATAAATTAATTTATAATAATCTGAACATAATAAATTATATAATATAACTATCTCAATAATATCACTATTTAAAAACATTAAAATACAAAATAATATTATATTATGATATATAAAATGTTTAATTTGAATTACAATGTTAAAATTATATTATATTATAATATTTAATTTTTTAATGTAAATTATAATATAACAATATAATATTTATATAAAAGATATTATAATATATATTCATATAAAAAATATTATAATATATATACATATTTAATTTACTTTATAATATATTATAATTTATTTATAATATATAAAAAATATTATAAAATGTGTAGATTCACCATTTTTGTTGGATAAGCTCTTAAAAAAAATGTTTATACAAATATAAATTAATATTAATATATAATAGAAAACATTCTATTAAAAATATTCTTTCAAAATATCTCAACTCAATATTTAATATAAAGAAACATTCTATTAAAAAAATTGCTAACTTTAAGCATGAGCATATATTAAGAAACATTTTATTCAAAAATTTGTTACAAAATACCTCCACTCAAACTCCCATTCCTATGTTTAATTTATTTTTTTTGCTTCGGTAAATATATTAATATTCTTCCCGAAGCTAATTTCTTATGAGTTTTCAAATTGAAAGTTTTTTCTTTTGCCTCAAAGTGAGACACATTAACATGCTTTTACCCCATTCTGAATATTCACATTCTTCAATTGGTTTCTCAGAGTCATCTTTCGGTTTATGTTCTTCCCTTCAAATAATTTGGTTAGGGAATCAAACATAGCTTTAGGTGTCTTTAGGGAGGACACCTGTGGTATGAGATGGTCCTTGATACAATCAACAATTATTCTCTTTTCCATAACCAACTTATTCTTATGCAAGGCCTTAGCCTCATCTCCCTCTAGAACTGGAACCTCCTCATGGATGTAGGAGTCCAACTCATTCTCTTCCAGGACCAATGAGATCCTATACTTCCAAGCTCGGAAGTTATTAGATCCCTCAATCTTTTCATCAAGCTTGGTATGATGTGACATATTAATTGAGAACCTCAAATGGAAATACAAAATATTTTAGATCTTACCAGGTCAAGATGTTGGATATGAAACTTGAGCTGAAATCGCGGCAGAGCTGGTTTAGGAGCAAATTAGGGTTTTGTTTTTCTAGAGTTCTGTCTAGCCAAATGCCTTGAAATTTATCCCTAACTTTGATTTTGGGAAGGAGATCAATCCAGTCCTGGGCTCACTGAAAAATTTCTCTTCTGTGAAAAGCCCTAATTTTCGGCAACAATGACAGGTCCAAAACCGAAAAACCTCATAATTGGATTCTGCTTCGACAAAAAGATGCGCCCTAAGGAGAAGAGTTATTCCACCTTAATTTTACTGAAAATATGTGGAGATAGATCCAAAAAGTAGGAATCCCTAGTTCCCGCAACTCCACAGTGTCTTCTTCTCAGGTTAGCTCTGATACCATGTTAGTTTTTCAACATTCAAGCTAGCATTATGTTAGGATCTTTAACTGAGAGAACAACAAGTACAACAATCAAACACAAGAGATAATGAACATAGTGTTTTTCATCGGGGAAACCATAAATGGAGAAAACCCCACAACTTCCTCAGAGATAGAATCAGCACAAAAGGTAAAACCCCAAAACAGTAAGATGCACTCCCGACAACAGTAATCTTCTTCTTGTCTAGCCCCAGTGTCTTCTCCTTCCTCAACTATGCACTACACTTGAGTGTGTGAGTGATGTGTGCTAAATAGAGAGTCCAGCTCTCTATTTATACTAATCCTGACATGACTAAAACCCTACTAGGGCCGACCTCTACTTGGAGAGTCTAATAACCCTAGTGCCCTGGAACTGCGGGCACTTTAACCCTTAGACAATCGGAGGGTTACGCACAATGACTTGACATGACTTGTTTACATTATTGATTCTCCCGATCGAAACATCGAGGTATGACATAACATGATAACATCCTAGAATAAACATCGAGTTACAATAGATAAAAAATACAAGTGAATACATTCCGAAGTTACAATTACAACAACACAATGTTGGTGATGACGATGATGAGGATGATGACAATGATGATGATGAAGATGATGACTATGATGATGATGAATATGATGAGGATGATGATGACAATGATGATGAACAATGAGGGTGGCGATGATGAGGATGATGAGGAAGAGGATGATGAGGAATAGGATGATGAGGAAGAGGATGATGATGATGATGACGATGATGAGGAACAATGATGACGATGATGATAGGTTTAGTTGAAACTTTGCTTTGATTTTATTTACAATATTTTGCAATGGAATGATGATGATGAACAATGATGAGGAGGAGGAGGAGGAGGATGAGAATGATGATGATGACGATGATGACTATGATGATGAGGAGGAGGAGGATGATGATGATGATGACAATGATGATGATGATGATGATGAACAATGATGGTGATAATGATGAATATGATGAGGATGAGGATGATGAGGATGATGTTGATGATGATGATGATGAGGATTATAATGATGACGATTATGAATAATTTTGGTGATGATGATGATGACAATGAGGATGATGATGATGATGACGATGACAATGACGAACAATGATGGTGATGATGATGACTATGATGATGATGATGACCACGATCATGAGGAATAATGATGATGATGATGATGATGATGATGATGATGATAGGTTTACTAGAAACTTTGTTTTGATTTATTTTCAAGCACTTGCAATGGAATGATGACAATGAACAATGATGATGAGGAAGAGGAGGAGGATGACTATGATGATGATGATGATGATTAACAATGATGGTGATGATGATGATGAGGATGAGGATGAGGATGAGGATGACGAGGATTATGAGGATGATGATGAGGAGGAGGATGAGGATGATGGTGATGATGATGACGATGATGATGAAAAATGTTGGTGATGATGATAACGAGGATGATGACAATGATGATGATGAGGATGATGATGACTGTAATGATGGTGATGATGATGATGATGACAATTACAATGATTATGAACAATGATGGTGGTGGTGATGATGATGATGATGATGATGATGATGATAGGTTTAGTTGAAACTTTGCTTTGATTTTATTTTCAAGCATTTGCAATGGAGTTATGATGATTATAATGTCCAAAATTTTGCATTGGGTCAAAATGTCCAAATCACATTTTCCATGTTCATGAAATTTGTCAAAGGGATGCTAAAAGTCAAATAATTGCCAAGGAGGAAAATCACTAGTTTCCCAGGTTGGAGGTGGAAGATTTGATATTTGGAATAAGGGGGATAATAAATGATGTTTAGAAATTAGAAGGGGATAAATATTTAATAATGTATCTTATTAAATAAATGCAAGATAAAATTGAAGTGGCAATGGAGCATGAAGACACATGGAGACTATGGGGCCCACACTAGCTAGAATTCCTATGTTAAATGGTATCTTTCTCTTGCAAATTTGAATATATGGGAAGCCTAATGTTTTTGTATGGATTATAAGGTTAATATACTTGTACATATGCTTCATAGGTTGAATTTGGGATGAATTGTAACTTACATGGGAGAGGAAGAGCCAAATGGGAGTTTCATGGACACTTGGCTAGATTCCCCTTACATTTATGACATCTATGACACCAATGATGGAGATTCTATGACAATTATGAAACAAGTCAGATCTGAAGGCTGAAATACTGACATACTGGCATGTTAGGACTGAATAGAGAATATTAGAGGTTGAATTTGAGAGTTGGAGAAGGCCAAGAGGCTCCTACTCAAATTTGGGAGAAGAGGGAAGGTGAAGAGAGAGGCCACATGGCATAGCATGAGCAGCCACACCAATTGGACTTGGATTTGATTTATGGATGAATTTGGAACCTTAGAAGGCTAATAATGTTTATAAAATACAGGGATCAGCCATGAGAAGAATCTTTTGTTCATTTGTGAATTGTGAGAGCTAGTGGATGACTAGTTTTCTTGCTTAAGCCAATTTCGAGGGTGAAAGATTCCCATCCTAGTTGGTGTTTGGAAAGGCCACTAAAGTATTTCATGGAGATTTAATGGAGTCTTATTTGTAGTTTTAATCTACATGAAAGGATGTGGATTCTTCCATTGCAGCACTCTCTCTCAACTATTTCCAATTTTCACACCATATTCATGCAAATGGAGGGATTACGCTTTGGGTGAGCTATTGACCTCTTTGGAGGATATTATAATGCCAATTATATTATTTTCTAATGTATATGGTCTTTATTTCATTTTCAGAAGACTCTCAGGTCGAAATACCCAAAATAATTCATGCAAAAATGTTGAACAATGAATAAATTGTGTCATTTCCCCACTATCTTGTTGTGAACCATTGCAATGCTGATGATTTCAAATTGGGAGAGCCTTTCATTGTCCATTTATGATTGTAATCCATTTATTATTCTCTATTATTCATTATCAAAAAGTTTCAAGTCTAAATTCCCAATATTTGTATGCCAAAATGACTTTTGATGAGTAAACAATGACCATTTCCACTCTATTTTGATATATGCCATGGTAATGCTTATTATTTCGAATGGAGGAATGTATCTCTGATAAATGTATGATGGATGGACTGTAATTAATGTTTATTTCAAGTCTCATGTTCAATACTTAAGAATTGGAATCAATTTTAATCATTTTTATTGCATTGGGAGAAGATTTGGACCATTTTCCCCAAGGGTCGAAGTTGTGACTTGGGAGTTGTTTTGGAAAGATTCATAATAGCATGTATAAACTGAAACATGATGCATATGAGACTTAGAAAAGGTCCCTTACAAATACCCATCCTATTTTCAGAAATTAAAGTGGCTTTGGGATCATTTGTGAAGCCATTTCCAGCAATTACCCAGGGGGGAATGGAGCCCCAATTTGCTAGTAAAGACTCCTACTTTGAACAGAACATTAAAAAAGTTTGCAGAAGTAATTGGGAGGTCACAAAAAAACATGAGCATGATATTTAAGTTATATTATCATTAATTTATCTTAAGAGAAAATTTGGAAGCATTTGGGTCAATTTGGAGGTCTAGACATCAAAACTAGTCAAGAGCCAAAATTGTAAAAAAATTGGAAAATTGGGCATTTTAATAAATTTCCAAAAAGGGGACATTACAATGATGAGGAGGAGGAGGATGACAATGATGATGATTAGTATGATGACTATGATGATGATGATGAGGATGATGATGATGATGACGATGATGATGGTGATGATGGTGATGAATGATGGTGATGATGAACAATGCCAGTTGATGATGAGGATGAGGATGAGGATGAGGATGAGGATGACGATGACGATGATGAACAATGTTGGTGATTATGATGATTAGGATGATGACAATGATGATGATGAGGATGATGACTATGATGATGAGGAGGAGGATGAGGATGATGATGATGATGATGATGATGATGGCGACGATGACAATGATGATAAACAATGACGATGATGATGATGATGAGGATGAGGATGACTATCATGATGATATGTTTAGTTGAAACTTTGCGTTGATTTTATTTTCAAGCATTTTCAAAGGAAAGATGATGATGACCATGACGATGATAATGAACATTGATGACGATGATGATGATGAGGATGAGGATGATGATGAGGATGACGATGATAACAATGCTGATGAACAATGATGGTGATGATGATGATGATGTTGAGGAACAATGATGATTATGATGATGATGATAGGTTCAGTGTTGGAGGCCTCCCTTACCCTCTACTAGCCATAGGCAAGGATCCTAAGACCTCATATTGGCACCCATGGGACTAAGAAGAAAGCAGTGGTGAAGACTATATTGTAAAAATACTCTAATAAATCATGAATATGAAGTCGTTGTTGAAGAACATTAGTCATTAAATGAGATAAAAATTAGTGAGTAAATGCTTTAAATGTTAGGCAGGAGGGCGCGCACATTTATTTTTGTGTGCATGTCAATGTGCATGCGCGATCTTATACATGCATGCCACGTGCTGAAATACACATGCAAGAACCTATTAGTAGGTACCAAAAATAGAGATCTGGATTCATGGGATTGCTACCTATTTTCATGGGTTTTCTTTTGTTGTTTGCGTGTTTTTTTCTCCTAAACTATGCAATTTGGCTCATAATCCATCACCACTCTTTGATCTATTGGATGGAAGCTCACTCTTGGAATCTAACAAGCATATTCAATGGTCTTGCAAGTTAGTGGAAAGATTCACACTACAAGTTTTCATTGTAATAAGAGATCATTTTGAATAGGTATGGTGAATTGTAAATAATTGTTTTAATTCACAAGCTTTCAGATCATTTCATTTATTTATGATTTATGATATTCCTACAATAATATCTCTCTCATAGACAACATTTAATTTCACAAGAATAAATCCCAACTTCAATTTGTATAAAAACCTTGGAAGCAATCATGGGAGGGGGTCCATATTGAATAGTTCACCAACTTGTCTATGCTCTCCTCTTCATGCCAGATTTATCATAACATGCCTTTGAGCTTGACAGGGATGCCTCTACCTCAATGATTTCTCCTTTTTTGGAGGGATTTGCAACCTCCTCATTGTGTAATTAGTCAACTTGTTCTCTTAATAGTTAACTTGTAACTTAATGAGTGTAATTTATTCAATTTATTACCAAGACATCCAAACATCAACGTTTATGTATCAATGGCAATAATTAGCATACTAACATTTCTGTAATTTAGTTAATTATGTTGGAATGCATCATGTATCTTATATAATGGAACTAATACCTTATTTGTTGCTTCTTATGCAGGGGTAGACCTCATAATATAAAGAAACTTTTGGATATGGGCAACTCACGTAACTTAGCAAGAAAAACTAGAAGGAATATGCCCATTGAAAAGGAAAATAAGGTAAGAGAAAAGGGCAGGTTTGAAATGGAGAGAGTGAGACATGGTTCAAACATTTCCACTAATACTGCGATCGATCCTAATAGATTTGATGACATAACAACTTCTACTTCAGAACCACGGGTGAAGCGTTTGCGTCCAACAGACCCAACTCAAGTTCCAACATCAACACAGTCTCCAACCAACAATCCATCAACAGGACATGTTGAAGCTCTTGAAGACATAGGTGTATTGAGAGACGTTGAGTATGAAGCATTGGACCTAGTAGAAATGATTAATTTTCAATCTCTCCAAGAATACCACAACCATGTCGAGCACACTCCCAATATGGATCGACATGTGAATGAAGCACCACAACAAATAAGCCCTGGGATCCGTAGCTCATGTCCACCTTCCCTACCTCGACTCTCTATTGCAAGAAAAAGGACTCCTAGACGTATCCATGTGGATGAATTTTATATGTCATTCCTTGAAGGTAAGTTTCCCAAATGCACTATCGATTGGCAATGTAGCAAATTAATGAAGGAATATTTTGAATCCAAAGGCGATGCAGGTAAATGTCAATTATTAATATGTTTGTTAAATTCAAATTGTTTAGTTGTTGTTAGGAGAATTCTGGGCATAAATATGGTTAGAAGTTCAAAGGCTAACAATCATATTGTTAGAAATCTCCAATCTTCTTTTAATGTGATTGGGAAGACGTCGCGTACTAAATATATTTGTGTAGATCGTCGTGTGTTATCAGAATCAGTTGTAAGCAAGTCCACCCGGCAATGTCACCTCCTTTCACACACTTCTCAGATACTTAAATTAAATAGAAAAACTGTTCAGAAGTACTCTGTTATAAGAGAAAATCTGCAGACTCCAGGTGGAAAATATTGTTGGGATTTTGTCAATGGGTTTCCTCGTCGAGATATGAAGCTAATTGATGCTGTTAAGGACTTAGTACAAAATTTCTGGCATGATCATACCAGACCTTCATCTAATCAAAGAGATGTGCTAAAGCTGAGAAAAGGTTCTACTGAACGTGAACCCCACGTCAAACACTCCCTTGACACAACAGAGACTGAACTCTATGAGAGATTCAAGAATGAGCACACACAATTGAACCTAGGCCAAAGGTCCTTTGAGAAATGTAAACCATGGTACATTCGTATATGCATTTATCAAAACACATGTTGTTGTAGATACCATGTAGAATATGAATATTTTTATGACACGTATAAACATATATTTTGTGATTTGCATACTAACCTTGAGCAGGGATGCAATGAATCTGTAATACCACCGAATTCATCCAGATATTTTATCGTCAGCATCATGTGTCCAAGGCATGAAGGACAAAAATACTATGGAAAATCATGTCTATATGGGAATTGTTCCATGTGGAGTGGGTTTTCTCTTTTGAACCATTGCATTCATGGAAGCAATGATCATCAATTTGGAAATATGAGCGAGGAGATGCAGAGCTTCAAGTACGTAACCTTTCAGTCAGATACTGTGAAGGAAAGTAAAAATATTGCATTGGTGAAGTCACAGGTGCAAATGTTTATTGCATGTTTTTCCTCTTGCATGTTCATTGTCTACATATACCATTTTTAAAGGTCACATTCTAATATGACCATTGTTTTCATGGCAACAGGTATGGGTATGTGATTTTTTTATGGAGTTATACAAGAAAATTGAGCAATATGTTCAACATGTGCATGTAGGGCGATGGCAGGATGAGCAGTACAGAAAATGCATGGACATATTTCCCATTGGGACCATATTGTCAATTGTGTATTTTGTAGAAAACTACACCCTTCAGCCACAAAATGAAATTCAGAGTCAATACTACCATTATGACCAAGTCAGCATCATGGTACATATTACGTATAAGCATGGCCCTGGGAGCAGCATTAACAATAAGATAATACAGAAGGAGACCAACTTTTACATAAGTGATGACAGATGCCATGATCTGCATTATGTGAAACACTATTTTCGAATTTTTTATGATCAGCTAAAGGAGGGATATATACAAATGAATCAGCATTGGATATGGTCAGATGGTTGTGTTGGCCAGGTCAAAAATTCTCGAGTCTTCCAATGGATGAGTATGTTACATAAGACTTATAATGTGTCACATATATGGAACTACTTTGAGACTGGGCACAGGAAAGGTGAGCATGATGGGGTCCATGCATGCATCAAGACCGCACTATGAAGGGAAGAGATGAGGTTTACCAGAAACCCCCATATCAAATATGTAGAATCCATAGTTCAGTGGTGCTCTGCAACAATGTCAGACCGAATTAAAGTGGTAGGAATTCCAGTCAGGAATTTTTGGCATGTGGTTGACATAGATCAATCACGTTCCTATAGTTGCAGCACAGTACAAGGAACACGTGGATTTCATTCGGTTCGAAGCTCAAACAACCCCCTATTTGAAATATGGACGCTGAAACTTGCTTGCTTTTGTAGGCCTTGTAGCAATGGGGAACAGGATGAATGCGAATGCATGGATTGGGTTGATTATTGGGGTTGTGTGTCACTTGCAGTAGACCCACGTGTAGTCGGTGAAACAACCCACTTAGAGGAGGGTCAGTCAGCGATTTTGACAAACTACGACCATATCTCAGATCTTGTACAACCATGACACATATATGCAATTGTTTCCCCAAAAGACAATGAATGGGGAACGGATTATTGGTTGGCACGATGCATTTGAGGTAAGCAAATCCTAAACGGATCATTGATTGATGATGAAGGCAATGAATTTCCTATTGGCTCGATGGTGGTTGAGGGTGAATATATTACACTATATGGGAAATCAAGAAGAACTAGTGGGCATGTATTCATGGATTACAGACCAGTTTCTATGGTCTATCAAGAAGAACTAGTGGGCATGTATTCGTGGATTATAGACCAAGTTCTATGGTATTTCACTTCATAAACTTGATTGTTGGCATGAACATCCATCTACAGACAATGTCAATGAAGAACTCAACCAAGGTACGTTACTTCTTGCCTCATTCATAGCACGAGAGATTGATGGAGGAAATTAGCAACAGAGAGGATCCAGCTGGCTATATTGAATGAGATTGGGCAATTGCACTTACACTCCACTTGGATGCTAGTTCCATGAGTGATTGAAATTGACAGCTACTATTAAAAGATAAGACGATCATGATAACTTCACTTTCTATGTGAACTTTGCAAAATCCTTTCCCTTTCCATCTATATCGATGTCATGTTTGAATATATAGCATGTATAAATACTTATTACCAAGTATGATCTGTTTTATGCACCATCTTGGTAATAAGTATTTATACATGTTATATATTCAGACATGACATTGATATAGATGGAAAGGGAAAGGATTTTGCAAAGTTCACATAGAAATTGGAGTAAGTTATCATGATCGTCTTGTCTTTTAATAGTAGTTGTTAATTTCAACCACTCATGGAACTGGCATCCATATTTTGATGTGTTAGCTTGCACAAGCACACGATTCTCTACATTTGACTATTTTGACTAGAGACAAATGACTATTTTCTCCATCCCTTTCACACTAGTTCTTGTTAGCCACTAAAGCTATGCAAGAATACAAATTTTCATCATTTGCGTTCTCAATTCCTTCTCTTCTTTTTAATTAGAGATTGAATTATTTGAATGTAATTTTCAAGTGAAAATGTTTGATGCATGTATCTTCAATAGACACCCTTCACTGGTTTAATCTTTCACCCATGTTTCTCTTACCTTTGATACAAGATTTTAAAGATCATGTCCTTCAGAGGTTTGCTAACTCCACACTTTATATTATTCTCTACATGTCCTGCCTGGTAAACCACTATCTTTGCAAATTTCTCTCCAATTTGTGTTGCATCGGGCTACTAATAAAAATATAATTGCTCTAATATTGTTAAATGGTATTTGACTTGTGCATTATGCTTTCATCTCTAAATTTTAATTGCTATTCTAGTAAGTTTTTATCCTTCTTCTATTTGATTCAATAATTAGAATTGAATGTGAAAGGAGAAGGTATAACATAGAGAAAGGTCAAAGAGTTGTTCATGTTTAAGAGATACAGTTTCTATCATATACCATAGATAAATACACCCATCTTAAGTCTTCCAGGACAACTCGGATTATGTCTTTACAAGTAACATTTCTTCTATCCTTTTCTGGAGAAATATAGTTCATGCCCAATATTTGTTGTGTTGGACCCAAAACCTTCATTGAAAATTGACTTCCCAAGCCCTTCTTCAACCTTTTAATAATTCTCTTACCATGCCCAACAATTAGCATGTCATCCCGGACCGAGAGTGACCAAGTGTCCCTGAACGACATTTTCATGCGACTTGTAGCTCGACATAACTCGGAAACCAGAGGTCAGGTCGGCAAGCCATTGAATCTGTTGGTCTCCTGGCATGCAATTACCTCTATTGGTCCCTCTCCACCACGTTTGCATGGCCCAATGACTCCACTGTGCATCAATTTCATAAAGTAGGGTTTTGCTCAGTTTCCTTCAATGCAACTCTCGCATTGGTGGGTCAACTATGAAAAAACCTCCTCCATGCCAGTCTTGGTGGTGTTCCCATGTCAGCATTGGCCATACACACCTGTCGGAGCCAATGGCATGCAATCTTGCTGCTCCGTTTGTTTTTTCACTCCCGGATCGAGAGTGACCAAGTGTCCTTGAATTACATTTTCATCCGACTTGCAACTCGACATAAATTTACAACCGGAGGTCGGATCGACAAGTCATCGACTTCGTTGGTCTCCTGGCATGCCATTACCTCTAAAGGGCCCTCTCCACCATGTTTTCATGGCCCAGTCACTCCATTGTGCATCGGTTTCGTAAACTAGGGTTTTGCTCAGTTTCCTTCAATGCAACTCTCACATTGGTGGGTCAACTCTGAAAATCCATTCTCCGTGCCAGTCTTGGTGGTTTTCCCATGTTGGCATTAGCCATACACACCTTTTGGAGCCAACGACATGAAATCTTGCTGCTCCATTTGGTTTTTCTCTCCCGAACTGAGAGTGACCGAGTGTCCCTGAATGACATTTTCATGCGACTTGCAACTCAACATAACTCGGCAACTAGAGGTCAGATCAATGAGATGTCGACTCTGTTGGTATACTGGCATGCCATTACCTCTAGTGGGTCCTCTCCACCATGTTTTCATGGCCCAGTGACTCCATTATGCATCGGTTTCATAAACTAGGGTTTTGCTCAGTTTCCTTCAATGGAACTCTCACATTGGTGGGTCAAATCTGAAAATCCCTTCTCTATGCCAGTATTGGTGGTGTTCCCATGTTGGCATTGGCCATACACACCTATTGGAGCCAACGGCATGCAATCTTGTTGCTCCGTTTGTTTTTTCGCTCCCGGATCGAGAGTGACCAAGTGTCCTTGAACGACATTTTCATGTGACTTGCAACTCAACACAAGTCGACAACCGAAGGTCAGATCGATGAGTCGTCGACTCCATTGGTCTCCTAGAATGCCATTACCTCTATAGGGCCTTCTCCACCATGTTTTTATGGCCTAGTGATTCCATTGTGCATCGGTTTAGTAAACTAGGGTTTTTCTCAGTTTCCTTCAATGCAACTTTCGCATTAGTGGGTCAACTCTAAAAATCCCTTCTTCATGCCAGTCTTGGTGGTGTTCCCATGTCATAATTGGCACCTGTCAGAGCCAACGCCATGCAATCTTGCTACTCCGTTTGGTTTTTTGGTCCCAGACCAAGAGTGACCAAGTGTCCCTGAACGACATTTTCATGCGACTTGCAACTCAACATAACTTGGCAACCGGAGGTCGGATCGACGAGCCATCGACTCCGTTGGTCTCCTGGAATGCCATTACCTCTAGTGGGACCTCTCCACCATGTTTTCATGGCCCAGTTACTCCATTGTGCATCGGTTTCGTAAACTAGGGTTTTTCTCAGTAGATTTATTGATGTTGTAATTTGTTGTAATAAGAGGTTCTAGATATGTTATATGCTTGGAAAGAGTGCCCTAAAGGGATGTATCTTCATGGTGTTAATGTACACTTGGACTAGGGTTTATTTTGTTGGGTTTCCTTGTGATATTAGGATGAAGATAAGTGAAATATTGGACCATAGTGACCACCTTCACACACATGTTGAAGAGAACAAATGAGCATAGTAACCACCTTGGCACACATATTGAGGATAAGCATTGGAGCATTGTAACCACCTCTAACACATATGTCGAGGAGCACTGGGAACAAGAAGATGTGGTACATAACTAGAGGAGGAATGCATTACATGATGAAACTTGGATATGCATGAGGACACTAGGGTTTATATATGTAAGTAAACCTTGGAGAAGGAGATATAATACTAGAGGAATTGATGGTTGTCTTGCAGAATCTATATCTCTTGTTGTTAAGGAAAAGGAGGTAGAATTAGGGTTCCAACTCTGTAGAATATACAAAGAAAAGAGCTAATGTCGTTGGTGATATTGCAATCTTGTTCTTGTGTGATACATGGAGGTTAGGGAAATACCATGGAAAACTTAACTTGATAAGTCTCAAGATTCTTTTGATTCCTTGCTTAGAAGAAGATTTTTTTAAGTTTAGTTGATTTTCCATGGAGGTCTTGATGCTTGTGTTGATGCAATAGACAAAGACCTAGGGTTTGAGGAATCATCCTAGGATAGACATGTTGACGTCGAAATTGGTGCTAGACTTGTCTGAAATGCCATGTGCTTCTATGATGAAAGATGATTAGGGTTTATAAACCCTATCGAGTAAAATAATTATAGTTTGGATACCTTAATGCATGCTAGGGTTTCATGAACTACAATCTCATTGAGACTTACATACTAGGGTTTCATGAACTACAATTGCATACTAGGGTTTCATGAACTACAATTGCATGCTATAACTAGGGTTGAGAATTTATGTGATGAAACACATGTTCATGTACAAATTGAAAACCAACTAGGGTTTTGTGAACTACAATTGCATGCTATAACTAGGGTTAAGAAGTTATGACATGGAACTAGGGTTTGTGACCTCTTTAAAATCTATGAGATGGAAGTAGAAACACACATATCTATAAAAATTGAAAACCAACTAGGGTTTTGTGAACTACAATTGCATGCTATAACTATTGTTGAGAAGTTATAAGATGGAACTAGGGTTTTGTGACCTCTTTAAAAGCTATGAGATGGAAGTTATGAGATGGAAATATGGATTTATGAGCTCTTTACAGGTTATGAGATGGAAAAGAGAAACACACCTATAGTTTCATGAACTACCATTGCATGCTAGGGTTTCATGAACTACAATCTCATGGAGACTTTCATACTAGGGTTTCATGAACTACAATTGCATACTAGGGTTTCATGAACTACAATTGCATGCTATAGTTTCATGAACTACAAATTGCATGCTATAACTAGGGTTGAGAAGTTATGAGATGGAAATATGGATTTATAAGCTCTTTACAAGTTATGAGATGGAAAAGAGAAACACACCTACGGTTTCATGAACTACCATTGCATGCTATGGTTTCATGAAATACAATCTCGTTGAGACTTTCATATTAGGGTTTCATGAGCTACAATTGCATACTAGGGTTTCATGAACTACAATTGCATGCTATAGTTTCATGATCTACAATTGCATGCTATAACTAGGGTTGAGAAGTTATGAGATGGGAGTATGGTTTTATGACCTCTTTACAAGTTATGTGATGGAACTAGAATGGTATGGTATGTTATATGTTAATATGGTATGGTATGGTATGTTACTACATGGTATGATGTTAGTATCATAGGGTGTTGTAGGGTATGTACTATGATGTTAGTATTCTATGGTATGGTATGGTATGGTATGTTAGAATGGTATGATGTTAGTATGTTATGGTATGTTATATTAGTTGGTAGGGTTTCATGAACTACAATTGCATGCTATAACTTGGGTTGAAAATGGCCCTCCCCCTCAAGTTTTCATGGCCTAATGTGTCTAGATATCACTAAAAAAGCACATGTTGCAGCATTATATTATTCATGTACTAGAATATAAGCCAACAACCTGCATAATAAAACTAGGGTTCACATATTGAGACATGGAACTACAAACTAGGGTTTTATGAACTCTTTAGGTTTGAAGATCAAATTAGAATGGTCAGTATCATTTAAGTAGAAACCAAAAAGGCCATATAGCCCTAGGCTACACTTACAAATTGAAAATCAACTAGGGTTTCATGAACTACAAATTGTATATTATAACTAGGGTTTTGAAGTTATGAGATGGAACTAGGGTTCTATGACCTCTTTAGGTATATATCATTAGATTGGTTAATATCATTTAAGTAAAAACCAAAAGGCCCTATACCTAGGCTATGCACATACATGAAATAATTTTATTGGGATTAATATGAACTACTTACTATTTCATATGTTCACAAATGCAAATACCAATGTGTGCAAATGCTAGGATGATTTTTAGAAAAGTTTAGGAGGCGAGTCAACAATACTCAAATTATCAAATTGTTACAATTGAATTAAACCCTAGGTTATGAATTGAATTTATTTGTTATCCTAAACCGTCTAGCTATGAATATTGTAATTGATGAATAATTACATGCTAGACTTTCCTGAATAGCTAACCCTAGCTAGAATTGCCTGAAATGCCATGTGCTTCTATGATGAAAGATGATTAGGGTTTATAAAACCTAACGAGGAAAACAATTATAGTGTGGAGATTTGAATTTTAGACTATATTATCTTTATGATTGGGTAGATTCTAGCATTGGTTATGCATGCTAATTTGAGATCATTTTGGGTTGAATTTATTAAGTAAACTTTAATGGTGTTTATTTTTTTAGATATCCTAAGTGCAAACCTTTGGATAGGTCATCATGCACTTTTGTAGGCCATCAAGATGATGACTAAGGAAAATCCTCTGAAATAAAAGGGACTTGCTAGCCAAAATGACCCTTCAAACCATGATTGTACACCCAAAGAGAACATGTCACTACCAAAGGAAGGATCAATAGGGATGACAAGATAGGAAGTGAGTGGGTAAGATAGGAAGGCAAGCAAGTGACCTTAGGCTATGATAGGTGGGTAAGAAGGCTATTAGGGCTGCCCTAAATAGGATATTACCTGTCAGGGTTTCCTCATTGATTATAAATCCTAGGTTATGCATGCTAACCTTTAAACTTTAGTTAGGGTTAGGGTTTCCTCATTGATTCTAAACCCTAGGTTATGCATGTTAACCCTTAAATCATTAAAATTGCAACAAGTACAATAGCTCGTTAAAATTGCAAGTGCTCAATAGATCGTTCTAGAAGACACATATTCATGAACTTGTTTCATTTTTTATTTGTCAAGGAAGAACAATTTTTATGGGACGTTATCATTATGGGATGTTTTAATTTCAATTATGCATGTGGTTGAAGCATGTTAGTGGTGTTGATGGGACGTTATCATCATATCGTACAAAGTCAACCTCTTTTGTAACCGACATAAAAGTATTTCCAGCCAAGCATTTAGCATTATGACAGTCCTATATTTCACTTTTTAGCTTGTCAAGACAAAGGTACAATCTTTTTAAGTAAACATCAGTGATAAACAATTTTATAAGTGACAAGTTTCCAAGCCAATGGGATTGTTAAACCAAATCAAATTTCCAGTCAAGTAAAATGTCTTATGACGGTCCAAGATGTAATTTCCAGTCAAGTAAAATGTCTTATGATAGTCCAAGATGTAATTTCCAGTCAAGTAGAATGTCTTATGACAGTCCAAGATGTAATTTCCAGTCAAGTAGGAATGATAAGAAGTATATTCACTTGGCTTTTGATACACAATGACTTGCAAGCAATTCAAGAACTTTTCTAGTATTTTGCCAAGTTATGGATGTTTATATTCCACTGTCAAATTTGTTTAAGTATGGTTGGGAATGATTGTTTATATACAATCCCTTTAGGGTTTCTTTGTGCCACTTTAAATTAGGTTATGGACAAATTTGAGGTGAGGCGTTAGTGAGTGGGTAAGATAGGAAGGCAAGGAAGTGACCTTAGGATATGATAGGTGGGTAAGAAGGCTATTAGGGCTGCCTTAAATAGGATATTACAGTGAATACGTTAGGGAAGCTTAGGATGAGTTAGTGGTGTTCTAGGGCTGTCCAAAATGGATATTACAGTTAGAGATATAGGGAGAGTCATGGGGGTCTAATTAGTGTGGAAATGAAAGGAATAAGCCTTGATTTAGAGAGAGGGAAAGGTAGGAGTCTAGGGAAAGGGTTTTAGCAAGGGTTAGGATAGAATAGAATGGTTTAGGTGTGTCTTATGACTGCCTAATAGGTAGTATTACAGCCTAGTTTGATAGACAGTCCTAGGGTTAGTCAAGGAAAGAAAATGGAGTAGAAGGCCAAAGGTTAGAATTACTATGTAAATACCAAAGGCAGACAAGTGCTTTCTATTGCAATTTGGACAATGAATAAGACTGTATTTTTATGCATTTGTGTATTTTTTTTGTTAACTAACCTACAGTGTTAAATTTTTAATGCATTTTATTGTGAACATATGGAATTTATTACTTCATAAACAAGAAATATTGAAGGTGCATCAACTGTAAACTACTACTATAAAGAAGTACAAAATGATATATTAATATACAGAATTTCCAATCATATACAAATATGGAAACTCGTTCCGTATACAAAATATGGAAACTTGTGCCAAAATGCCACATCATGGCTAGTGTACATAGGAGGCTCTCTTAATCCTCCTACCCACCCTCGGAGCTCCCAGGTCCAACTCCAAAATCGATCTTCCTCTTCTTCGAGCTAGAGGAAGCTTGGTTCTTCTGGCTGCTTCGACCACCTCCCCTTGGGCTCTGAAATGAAAACAATCAAATGTCAACTCCTACAGGCAAGTATACAAGTATAAAAAACAATTTAAATATCAAAATTACGTTTTCAAATGTTAAATAGCTCACCTGAGACAAGACCGTAAGTCTCTCGGCAATGCCACCCTGCAACATTTAAACAGTAAGATAACTCATACAATTTACTTCTATGTTAATTTTCGTTAATATTGAATGAGATTTTCATAAACTAATCAATCTCACCATGAACACAATAGGCTGGTCCTGGGGGCTGACAGGTGGAGCAATCAACTGGTCCTCAGGGGTGGCAGGTGGAGCAGTGGGTTGTACAACCTGCTCTGATGCTAGGGTGGATGGAATAGCGGAGGATGTAGCCACATCGATGTTCTATACAAAACTAGGGGGCACAATGGGAGAGGGAGTGGATTGGAGTGGGCGAAGTGGTGATGTACGACGATACATTCCAACTGGTTGTAGAATGGAACGGGCCACCCTAGAAGAGGAAACGAGGGTGGTGGGGGAATATGGAGGAGGGGGATGAGGTCTGGGATGGGGTGGAGGGATGGCTGAATGTGGATGGATGGTGTAATATGGTCAGAGAGGGGAGGGTGGAAACATTGGAAACTGCAAGGGAGGGGGTGGATGGGTGGGGCAGGGGGGAGCTGGATGGAAGTGTGGTGGTGGGTAGGAGGCAAGGGATGGATGGAATGGGGTGGGGAGGGATGCAGGGAAAGGGACATGTATTCCAGGGGCTATACGGGGCATATATGGTGGGAAAAAGGTATTCAATGGAGAGATAGTGACACCGATGTGCCTATGTGGTGGGATGTGCATACATATTCATGGCATCACGTATTAGTACATAAAAAATATAACTATACAAAGCTAACCCATCAAAACTGAAATTAAATTTATACTTTATTACAAGATACCTGCTCACGAGGGGATCTGCTGATCCCTAGTGGGGATGGATGGTCACTCAATCCTACAGACACATGTTCATTTGCACAAAAATATTTAGATTCAATTAGTAAATGATAACTAAATATGGGCCGACAATTTAAATAAATATGCGACGATTGACAAGAACTAATTTAGCGATACAGTAGAAGTCACAAATCAATCAAGTGACATAACATCAATGATATGATGGTGATAATAATAGTCCCAAACTTGCATAATAATTTTTCTTTTAAATTATGATTTTGAGGGATGTTACATTTTTCTCTATTTTAGAGAATATCCACAACGTTTATGGGCTTACTCCTTAGACTTTCTCGTCGATCCTTGAAATGATATTAAAAAATTATATGCTTGTCTTGTGCAATATCAAAGGATGGATGATTTGTAGGGTAAGTGTTTGTCATATTTTCCCTAACTATATCTTTGAAAATTGTATCCATTATTGATGCTAATGTTTCCTTATATACGAATTAGTTGACTAGTTAGCCCTAGTAAACCTTGCTTATGATTCATTTCCTTTTTGGTCCAGAGAATTGACATGGCTATGAGTTCTCTTCTCCTCCTATTTCAAACCTAATTTTTTAAGGTATCCTAATTGAGAATACCCTTCTTAGTACATTTTCTTCTAAGTTTCTATTATAGGTAGCATACTGATTAGATAATGGTTATTTTCACATATTCAATTATTGACAATACAACTAAGACCCAATTCATTAATTACCAAGTTAATTATCTAACCCATCATCTTGGTGCATCTCCATGTAAATGTTTTCCACGTAAGTTTTTTCTAAGTCCCTCATTTTTTCACCAATGTCAAACATACTTCTTAGCTTGTTACCAATTAAGGTAAGAGAACATTTCATCCATTTTTTGAAGGAATTGAATGAATTTTAAGATAGTGTGGTAGAATATTTTTTTTCTCTCATGACCTTGTTAGAAAAATAGGATCGCGGAGCAATAACAATAAACAATAAACACGATGCAAATATTAAAACAAATTACAAGAGAGACACATATATTGGATGACAAGATTAACTACTAACATTAAATTTAATTACTGAAAGAAAACTACATGTGTGTATGGTGTCGCGATGTCCTCTGCAGCTGCCATGGATCCATCTAGGTTTAATGAACCAGCATCCTCCCACCCGTGTGTTGGAGACTAGACATTGAATAGTTGTACATTAAAAAAAAATCAAGCCATCAACATATGATTCTAAGTTAAATTTATTAAAAATGATGACATTAAATAAAACAATGACTAACCTGGTGTAGGTATCTCTCTATGCCATGCTCCTGCGTGGGAACCTAGCATAGATTCCCACAATGAGAACAACGATGTGGCACTAGTCTTGTCGAGTTGGATGGATCCACCTGGCCACCACTTGTATTTTCTCTCCCTCGCCCACCACCAGTAGATTGTGCAAAAGTGGGTCTCTCGGGGGGGTCCTGCTCGCTCTACGAGGACATAGCCACAAATACGGTATGCCTGAGAAGATGTCGTGTGGCACGTCTGACAGACTTATGGATCTCATCTAGCCCACTACCTAACCCAGGGGGTTGAGGAGGCGGGTTTGGCTCTCGTCGAGGTGCAGTAGGTCCTCTGAGTGGGTTCTGGTGGGCATGAGGTCGATCTTGGGCTGAGCCAAAATTGACGCCCTAGAACTCAGTGATGTCGAAGTAGTTCACATGGAACTCTAACACAAACTCAACCCACAGTTTCCTGAGAAAATACTGTGGGACCTCGACATTGTTGCATGGAGTCTTGTCGAATACCATGAACCATCTCTACCTCCAGTTTTCTCTCCATGGTTGGTAATTACACCAATCCATGTAAACTCGCCTCTTCCTCACATCTGGAGGCTTTCCTGTTCTAGGATCTGTAAATTTACTCCATAGTTGGGCTTTTGTGATATTCAGGTTTTTATATCCTCTTTGGATATACCAGTGCTATAATGCTCTCTCATTCGAGCCCTATATTCACTCAAACTAGTTATCTCGCTGTGGGAAATGTTGATAGATTCTATAATGTTTTGTATTGATGTGGCAAGGGAAACTCGAGAGGGTTCCCTCGTGTTTTTCAATTCATCACTCAAAATTCTTAATTGGTTTAAATCCCCGTGTAATTCATCTTTGGGGTTTTCTTCTTTGTTTAATTCGGGGTTTGGGTTCTCTGTTTGGTTTGTTTCATTCATTTCTTCGGATGGTTCATTGGTATTGGCCATTATGTTTAGGTAATTTGTACCCATGGTATCAAATTTTACCCATTTAAATTGATTTTCATTTTTTTTAATTTTGTATTTTATTTTAAAAACAATAAAAACAATGAAATAAACAAAAACAATTGCATTCCTACTCTATTTACCTTACTCCAACGTCGTTTTAGGCTATTTTCACAAGTTAGTTGGGCTGGGGGTCATTGTCTCCTCTTTGCGTGCTCACGGGTGGCTAAAAAACAAATATACTCACTATTTTTTCTTTTTCTTTTAATACATAGGGACCCACATGCATCCCTGTTTGCTACCGCGCCCAACATGCGTGCACGTCCACATGTGTGTGCGCACTCTTATTTCCCACGCTGAAAATTCGACGTGGAGGTTCATCACTACGAAGAGGGAGTGTGTGCGCATTGTTGATTAGGCATGCTCATGTGCTCCCATTGCATTATATTTGGGTAGCAGATTCTTGTAGGCACCCTTTAGCACCCCCACGATCATATTTTGTAACAATCAAGTTTCTATAAGGATTTCAACTGACCCATTACAAAGGCAAAAAACCAAGCATATAAAGATTCATATGCACTACATCCGAGGTATAGTGCATGATCAGATCATTGCTCTGCAGTTTTTCCCATCTTATGAGCAAGTTGCAGACATATTCACCTTGAAGCATTCTCATAGAAGACTTTCACCCATCTCAGATCACTACTTGAGTTGCATGAATAAATGGTGAAGAAGGATTGAAAATAATTTTTTTTCAGTTTTGTTCATGTCCATGTTTTGAGGGGAGGTTTTTTTCCCACGAGGTTTTGTTTCTTTCCTTGTTTTGTGGACAAAAATATTTAAAAAGGGCGACCAAGCCTTGTTGTTGGGCCCTATATTTTTTATTTATTTACATAAAGTCGGGCTTAAGGGCCCACGTATATTTTTTATTTATTTACATTTAAAGTTGGGCCCTATATTTTTTATTTGCTAGGTGTTGACTAGGTAGTTGGCCACCTTTTGCCACTTTTGTCCCACACTTTCCATCATTATCCACAAGAGTGCACTTGGATAGATTCTGGATAAGATTATGTTTGTTTTAATAATGTCTAGGAATAGTAAGATCTCTTTAGACTCTTTTGTCCCACTTTTTCTATTTTTTAGCGGATAAAAATAAAGCTAGTTGACTTAGCAATTGTCTTATTTTTTTCCAACCCATCCTCCATGTTTTTCTCTACAAAATCCATGATCTGATTTCTTTTCCATCACTCATCACCTACCATAATTACTTTAGCCAATTCGTCATCCTCTTGAGTGATTTAGCCACCTTGGGGTTTTTTGGCATATTTTAATAAGTCTTCTTTTGTGAGGATTTCAAATTCCTTCGTTGTCTTGCAAATATTTGATGTCATTATATTATATATTTGGACAACAATTACATAGCCTAAGTTTGGCCGATGCACTCTTAGTCAATAGATGTTTATTGCATGCATAAATTCAGTGTCTATTTTAAATGATCTATGGTAGTTTTTGCTGAACAACTTTTTTGAAGATAATGTTTGCTTTACAAGATCAACCTCTGAATTGGTTTTCACATGTACCAATCCGTATGAGGGTTCAATTTTCCAATTCCAAACTTTGTTTATTTGAAGGTGCAAAATTTCTATAAAAAAATTTAAAAGTCAAATTTATGTTAGGTTAAAATATCCTAATAACAAAAAGAGAAATTGAAATCTCCCAAGTATCATTCTGGATTGATGAAATTGTAGATATCAAATGTTAACATTGCATAGTCCATTCTTAGTTTTAAATGACATTGTCCATTTTTGCATAATAAAAACAACAATTTCATCTGTAAACACTTGCAATTTTATCACCAATGTCATAGAAAAAAGTTCAAATTCCTAGAACATGACAACTTCTCTATTTAATACAAAAAAATGTAGAATACATAATTTTGATTATAAATAGAATTATTTATTGTGTTTTGAGGTTTATTTTATAACGTGATATGGAGAAATGTAAAACTACAATATGCATATAAATGAAAGTGTTCATATTTATGTTATTTAATTTATTAATATGAACTTAAATTCATTTTAAAAATAGATTTAACAACTCCAATTAAATTTAATATTTTCTTGAATTTTACACTAAATAAAATTTCAGATCAAAATATTTAATTCCTCACAAATTATTTGATAAACATAACATTTCTTTAACTTTTATACAAAATTGAGTTACACTTCAAAATACTTAACTCCTCTCAATTTATTTGATAGATTAATTAGATAAATCATTTATATATTATAAAAAATCAACACAATAAATCTTACAACACCATAAACTAGATTAGAAAAAAATTAAATTCAATAAAAAAATAAAACCATAATAAAAATGATTTAACATTTATAAAAAAATTAATAAAATAAAAAAACATAAACATTTTATTTCTATATTTTGTTTACCATTAAAATAGTTAAATCTCCAATCTTTTAAATTTTAAATATGATTAAAATTAAAATATTTCTCCAATCCTTTTAAATTTTAAATATGATTAAAATTAAAATATGAATATGTTTCCTGCATTATTTTCTATATTTATAAATATGATTGTATCTTATTTTATTTTATTTTTTAAATTTAATGGTCATCCTTTATTGATTTATGAAATTATATAGTGACTTATCAAATTATTAAAGGATAAGATTGTGTTAAGTAATTGTTTTAAGTTTTGAGTTAATCAAAATAGTTGAAATTATGGATATAGTTATTGGAATTGCATATATAAAAGACAATTAAATGGTTTTTTTTTTTAAAAACCTGTTAAAATTATTTTTGCAAGCTGCAGTTTGGCAATTTTAGCAATCAGATTTATTTGTCTTAAATTAAATGATCCTTTTAAAACTAACCAGATAACAAAAATTGAGATTTAGGTAGTCTAAATTGTCATTTTAGCATAATTTGCTCTGTTGAATTCAGGAAAGGCGCTTTTTTATTAGCTCTGATACTGCTACTTATTAAAATTATAGATATAGTTATTGGAATTACATATTTTAGGTGATTAGTATGACTCTATTAACTAAAAAAATTCATAAAGAAATCTAAGTTACTCTGAACAACTCATTAAAACATAAATACATTCACTAACTTTGACTTGTAAAAAAAGATTCCAAATTGCAGCGAAGCTAACTACACAGCAGCCATTATGCATCCAAAACTGAACAACATCATAAACCACCGATTAAGCATCTGTAGAACTTCTGTATACACCCTGTTATCAACACGAAAGGCCAAAATCCTTACATATATATAAAGAGACGTGCAGATTTTGTTTTAGCTTGGATGTTATGTTGGGGATGGTCATTGCATTGAATACATTGCGTCTCTGTAATGTATTCAACAATTCCAAAAAAACTGAAGCTTTTCAATGTTGAAGCTTTTCAATGCACCTTAGTGAAGAAAAAATAATCATTATGATCAAATGGCAGCAAAAGAAAAACAATCACAATAAATACCTTCAAAAGGCTGGGACGTTATATTGAGGATTGGAGATAAAAAAGCAAAAATCTAAGATGTTCACGCACTTTGTGTGTACTTTCTAATAATAATCATTATTAACATAAATTAGTATACCTAAATAGTTTGTGGCTAAATCAAGTTGATAGAGATTAAATGGTTGTTACCAGCATAGATCCAAATACTAGGCTCTATCAAGTGCTGAGAGGGATCAAATCTTCTGAGTTGCAAACCTCTTCGTAAGTATTGCACTCAACTATAAGCCTTGGTGTGATTAAGACCAAAACACACATCTTTTTATTTAAGGTGGACATATAATATTTTTATTATTAATATTTAATACTATTTATGGCGCACATATGATATTTTTTATTTTGTTATGAAAGAACATTACAACATCTCTCCCATACATGGTTTTAAAACCATGTGCAAGGTCCTCCTAAAACCATGGGTTGTTTAGGAGGCCTTGCACATGGTCTTAAAACCATTTGCCACTACCTTCTAAACCATGTACAATAAAACCATGGGTTGTTTAGAAGGCTCTGCACATGGTTTTAAAACCATTTGCAAGGACCTCCTAAACCATGTACAATAAAACCATGGGTGGTTTAGGAGGCCTTGCACATGGTTTTAAAACCATGTGAATGACCAACATTTTTTGTGCTGATAATTAATTTTTTTATGTTTTATTACTTTGTTAAGTAGGAATATTACAACATCTCCTCCATATTGTGTTGTGTTTGTGGCCAACATTTATTTTGGAGGATAATTAAAATTTTTATTTTTTAATGACCCACATTTACACAAGGAACCTTACATAAGGTTACAAGATCTCCCCCATACTAGCGATAGAGCCCCTCTAGGCTCAATTAGAGACATTCTTTTGTTATTCATTTATCAACTATGACTTATTTTTTATATTAATTTTTTTTTTTTATCTCTTATTCTTCTAGTTATCTACCATCAATGGTTGGTTATCCATTCATCAATTACAACTCATCCATTTATCAACTATCAATTATTTTTTATTGGTTATCCATTCATCAACTATGAGTTATCTATGCATTGCTAGCACTTATCTATTCAACTAGCTACCAGTGATTTTTTATATTTCTTTTTTTATAATTGTTTATTTGGAATTTTGAACTACTACAATATAATCAATATGCCCACCCCAAATCTCAAATAAAAAAGTCCATATCATTACAAATTATTTTAAAAATAATGAAAATAGAAACCTGAAAAGAGTAGACGATATGCTACTAGGTGCATTTTCAGTCATTGCAAAATGAAATTGACATTTATGGGATACTTAAAATGTACATAAGCTGAATCAAATCATAATCAAAATAAAATCATGAAAAATCAAACCTAATGTACCTTAGAGAAGGTGATGGACGCATTTTGTGAACCATTTCAATTTTGCACAAATTTTCGACTTGATTTAGTGGAACTTTCCCATAAAACTAGAGTATGAACAACACCTTTGAAAAAAGAGAGAACATCAAACATTTGGGAACTGACAGCACACGATCCCACTATTAGGTAAAAATTCAAATATTCAGCGTCCTGCCATTGCCATTTCATCTGTAAAAGGACGCCAGAAGTCAAGACAGATATGATGCCACTGTCCAGTATAACCTAAATCTGGTGAGCAATTTCAATTTTTCTCAAAAGTTTATTTGATTTAGTGGAACTTTCCATAAAACAATTCATCAGACTTAAAATCATAGACAAAAACCATGTGAAACTTCAGTAGTGATATCTGACACAAAAAGACCGAAAAAAAGCAAATATACATAGATGCGCAAATTGTTCAGCTGTCATGTTCTGGCCAGACAAAAAAAACCAGCAAGTATACAGAGATGTGCAAATTGTTCTATAAATAATCAACTTGTTTTGCAGGCTTTAATGCCGACCCTGCTGCTCAGCAGGTCTTTGGATCTCAATCACTTTAGATCACGTGTTAAATAGTAGCCTTCTCATTAAAACCTGCCCAGCAAACTGGTTATTGAGATCCAACCACGTGTTAAATAGTAGCCTTCTCATTAAAACCTGCCCAGCAAACTGGTTAATTTGAGCCAAAACCTGCGCAGCAAACTGGTTATGGTAATTTTGATTGTGGTTATTGGGAGTAGGTTGGACCAAATTCATACTGACCTTATTCTGTTGGCTAGGTGGCGATCCAGCTGGTGGGTAACATAGGGGCAATGATAAAGCAAGCAAACGTTGCTAAGTTATGAATGTCCAGGGATAGCGATAGATATACGGGAGACAGGATCGACAGGCGGAAAGAAAGGTAGGCGGGTCGGGACTCGGGTCATTCCTTCCTGCTCTTCCCAATAAAACCAAAATATGGGCTAGGTCTCATTTCTTTTCCAATGGAGTAAGCTAGCTGTGGAGCAATCCTCCCTCATTGGACGGAGGAGGAGTAAAGTTAGCGTTGACTTTGCTCCTCGTCCGTCCGATGGAGGGAGTTTTGCTCCACAGCTAGCTCACTCCTTTTCCAATAGGATACTTTTTTGACCTATTTCCTCAGGTACTTAACGGCTATGGCTACCGGCTACTTAATGGCTGCCAGCTACGTAATAAAGAAAATGGTTTAGCTATTATTTTTTTATTTATGGTAAAAAATACAATATAACTTTATAATATAAATATTCAAATGCACTTTAAATTTTACTGGAGACGTACAGTTTTGTGGATTTCTAGGTTAAAAGAGATAGTCTTAAAACATTCTATGTCTAAGTTCATATCGATCCATATTTCTGACAATTCTTCAAATATCGGTGTAATTATGAGTTTAGCTGAAGTCAGCCTAAAACCTTTTGACAAAAATGGCAGAAAGTACAAAAAAGTATAAAATTTGAATTAACATAAAAAACATACACAGCGTAACAGAAAAGTACACAACTGGCAAGAACTCGTTCAAACTCCATCATTCTCCATGTGCCTAAAGCCTGGATTTAAGCTACACTAACGTCATACAGAAAGAGACTCTTCTCAATGCATGTGCGGAGTTCGAGTGATCAAAACTACAAGTCCAAACTTTCAAGACACAAACTTTGCAAAGCTAAAATTTTGAAACTCATGAAAAATAACTCTTACATTGAAATTGAATTTGAAAGCATAGCATATGGTGTCACGACCCCAATTCGGTGCTAGTCTTCAACGAACGAAATGGGATGTGCGGCACTGCCAAGAAGGCCACTTGGGGGTTTTCCCGCCCAAGCGCCTAGCTTGCACACTACACCTAAACCCAATATGCGGAAGCGATTTCTTACACTTAGAACTATTCAGAGTTATCTTCGTTTACTTAGTTAATGTTCAGACAACACTTAACAAAAAAAAACAACAGAAATTATGGGCGAGGTTGCCACACCGCAGAGCCTCTGTAACTGTTTTTATTAACACGTGTGGGAGTGCCATGGACTTGGTTAAAACTCCCGTGCGCACTGAACCGGCTAAAACACACAATACATCAAGAAGGTAAAAACAACCAAAAAGGTGTCGCACTAGCTTCTATCTCAGCTAGCACACCCAGCAGTAAAGACCGCAGAGAAAACTCAAAAAACGCCTAGCCACCATGCTTCATCTCCTTGCTTCACGGCTGCATCTTCGTTTGTTGCTACCAAGTTCGTTTGGTAGCAGTGCTACTTGATTCCCTCTCTTCTTAGATCATCTCCCGGATGATGAAATGTCTTCAACACTTCGTTTACTTATAGGATTCTTGTCATTTGACTAGGTGTCTTCTCCAAGTCAACATTCCTTCTTGCTTGTCGCACAAGTCACCTCTCGTCGGCTTGCCAAGTCACCTCCAAACCGTCGTTGCCTTAACCGTTCTTTGATGCCCCCCCATGCAAACGCACCAAGGGTCGCACGCCCACACCAAGGGTGGGTCGCGCGCCCGTCTTCACTACCAAAACGCCCGTCTCTAATGCGGGCACGTTCACTTGCTGAAACGTTCGTCGCTGACCTTGCCATCATGCGCGCGCGCCCGTCTTCCAACTGTCATTGCCCACACGCTCGTTGGTCTAACTGTTGGAGCGCTCAATGTATCCGCACAGTTGTCCGTCCACTCGCTCGTCTGTCGCACGCCCAAAGGGTCGCACACTTGTCATCATCGCTGGGGCGCTCATCACCAAGTGCCCATCTTCCTGTCATGTGGGTGCTCCTTGCCGAAGCGCTCTCCTCCATGTCGCTAAGTGCGCTAAGGCGCTTCTCGTCCGAAACGCCCGTTTCCAAGTGCGCTAAGATGCCCGCCGTCAAAGCACCCGTTTGTCATCGTTTCCAAGTGGCGTCCATGCTAATGCATGCGGGCGCTTACCTTGGGAGCGCGCCACACTCCTGGCACTCCTTGCCGATGGTGAGTGTGGGCGCTTGCTATATTTTCCAAGAAAGAGTGCAACATCTTGTCGAACTGCCAAGTCCACAACACCTTGCCCAAGTGTGCTGACACTTAGGTGTGCTGAAAAACGTGGCCGTGACAGCCTCCCCCACCTAAAATTGTTGCCGTCCCGACAATGCACCATCCGCCGCAACACTCCACATGAACTCAAGTCACACCCACCGCAATGTCTGAACTGTTCATCTTTCATCCGTAGTCACACTTCTGACCACCTACTTCATAACCAATATTACTTGCAATCCTTCCCGTTTCCATTCGTTGGGCCCCTATGACTTGACCGATTGGGTAGCTAATCCAACTGCAGCGTCTCCTCACAAGATGAACTTCCACATTCCAGAACCAACTTTTCTTGGCTCTTTTCAGCGTCCTCTAGCCAACTGCATTTTTCACTTCAGACCAATTTTCTTTTACCTGACAATTTCTGTCTTTCTAGACCATCGCAACAAGGTGCCTAAGGCCTCACCACCATCGCCGGCAGTAGCGAGCCTAAGTACCACATGGTAAAGTGAGAAAAGTTGGGTGATGCCCTAGGCCATCGGCACCCATGTCTTCATAACAAAATGTGTATGTGTGCCGTATTGGCTGCTGCATTGTGTCTACTAGGATCCTACAACCGAGCCAAGTACCTGTCAAACCCAACACTATCAAACTCAAATGTGCTCACCTCCGCTACCTCCATGCAACCGTCGAATGAGCCTGTCAAAGACTCCTCTCTAGCCTTTTATTGTCGCAACTTCCCCTTGGCCTTCTTCTTTGCATTCTTGCTCAACACTTCAAACGAGTCTTTTGCCTCGCCGCAAACCTCCAAGCTATCTGAAGTCACGGTCCTTTCTGGTGTCACTTGCAACAGTGAAGCGCTAACAGCAATAACTTCCTTAGCCTCCACCTTCTCTCGCAAGTGTTTGCTCTCTAATAGCAAAAGGATTGCCTCAGTTTCATTAGGACGACATCCAACCTTATCCAACTTTTCCTGAGTTAACTTCGATTCCAAAATGTCCATCGCATGAACACAGAACTCTATTATGTTCGCTGCCTCACGTAACGGAAAATCTTCATTGGTGTTTCCGTCATAGTGAGCGTTCTGCTCCGAAATCAAATGTCTTTTGTTTCCAAGGTTCAACACCTCCATGTGCTTCACCTCCTCATCAAGTCTTGGCTTGACTTGCACCTCTTTTACTTGGATGTGCAACAAGCTTGTCTCCTGCTGGACTACCTCTAGTTTTCTCTCCAACAAAAGCAACGTTCCTTCCATAGAACGAATATCTTCCTCACTGGTGCTTGGTTTTCCTTGTTCTACCAAAGTGTGTTGCTTCCAACTGTTGCCTTGAGCCAGGTTTTTGGAATTCTTAGGTTCTTCGTAAATTTGAACCGAAGATATCCTAGGCCAATGTCCCAACTTGGTCTTCATTGTCAAAGGCAAGCTCCATGCTCCAGCCTCTCCCAAGAACACTAAGCGACCTACGTGCAAAACCGACTTTGCCTTAGCCAACCGAAGGAAATCCTGTCCCAAGACTAACGAATGATCGTCCAATGGAACCACCTTCAAGTCAACTCACCCTTGCAATCTTCCAACTATAAGAGGAGCTACATCAACTCTCCATGTCACCAACTCCATCTCCGAGTTCACCTCCTTGAACTGTGCTTGGATGTTTTCTAGTGAACTATGAAGTGATGATACCATGCGACTGCTCACCAAACTGTGAGTAGCGCTTGTGTCAACAAGTTCAAAAACTTAAAGGCCACTCGTCGTAGCTTCCACAAAACTCAAACTCAATGGGTTGTCCACCTGACTTCCCTTTACGTCTGCTATGCAAGCTTCCAGTGCTTGCACAACTTCAATGACATCTACTGATGGTTGGGGATTTTCCATCATCCTCAATCCTGCTAACCTTGCTGGTGTGTTTTCTTAACCGCAGTATTCTCTGTCAGGGCAGTCTCTTACATAATGGTCTTTCTCACACACATAGCAGGAAACAGTCTTCTTTTCTGTCGCTTTCAATTGCTTTCGACGAGCTCTCTTCCGAGCATTCTTCCCTACCGTCACTTGGTCTGCGAGATTCGGCAATCGAAGCATATATGGTTTTGGCTGTGAAACCAAGTCTCAGAATGCCTTCTCCATTCCTTCCTTGAACTCTTCCCAACACTTCTTCATCGCGCTTTCCAGCTTCTCTATCAACTTTGAGTCCCTTGTCGCAAACCCGTTCGTCGTAGGAACGTCTAGCTCAGCCGTCCAACGGAGCTTCAATTTATCCAAGAGAACTTCAATAATCCCCCATCCTGAGTTTTCCATTCTTCGTAATAGCTTACTTATGTACTTCACATTTTCCAGCAATGTCCTCACAAACAGCAAGTCCGCCCATTTGCGAGTGTGGAGCACTTCCACAAAAAGCCTCCAAAACTGTTAAAATGCCTTAGCCTGAAAACTTTCAAAACGCACCTTTGTTTCTCCATAAGCACACTTAATGCACCACCTGATGTGACTGTTGTCACGTGCTTTTGCTGAGGCCACCTTCCTGAAATGCACGTCCAACCTTGCCAAAGTGCATTTCCACCAAAACGCACCTTCACTGTCTGCGAAGCGCATCTTAGTGTACTTATGTCATTTACTCGGTGCATTTCAGCCTGTGCACACCTCTACCTATGGAGCGCACCATCACTGGCTCTCTTCTTGAAACGCACCTTCAATCAGCGTGTTACGTTTTTCCAACTGAGTTCCCAAACACTAGGCGCACTACGAAGCGCGTAGCTCGGCTGTCGTGCGGAGCGTGCGTCCTTTGTCGAAGCGCACGTTTAAGCACGCGCACTAATTCTGTCTTTCAGGTGACCCTGGTCACTGATGCTCTTACGGAGCGCGCGTCTCCCACAGAGCACGCCTCTAACTTGAGTGCGCGTCCTGCAGACACCTTCGTTCTGCGGGTGCCACTGACCTGCATATGCCTCTCTTGTCGCGGCGCGTGCTATTGCGGGCGCACACCTTCACTGTGGAGTGCTTCTCTGAGCGTGTTTCAACCTGTAGAACACTTCTTCCAGACGTGTATTTGGCTGCCACCTGCAGACACTTCACCAAAATGCCCATTTTACTTAGTGTTTTGTTTGCTTCAAGGTGCTCTATGGAGCGACCTTTCGAACCGCGACTTCCTTCGTGAAACCACCTTCGTCTGGAAATAAGTCTGCTTCAATTTTTTCAACAGAGCGAAAATGACTTTGATTCCACCTGTCACGGCCCCAATCTAGCGCTAGTCTTCAACGACCGAAATGGGACATGCGGCACTGCCAAGAAGGCCGCTTGGGGGTTTTCCCTCCCAAGCGCTTAGCCTGCAGACTACGCCTAAACCCAATATGCAGAAGCGATTTCTTACACTTAGAATTATTCAGATTTATCTTCGTTTACTTGATTAATGTTCAGCCAACACTTAACCAAAAAAGATAACAGACAATATGGGGAGGTTGCCACACCGCAGAGCCTCTGTAACTGATTTTATTAACAAGTGTGGGAGCGCCTTGGACTCGACTAAAACTCCCTTGTGAACCGAACCAACTAAAATGCATAGTACATCAAGAAGGTAAAAACAACCAAAAAGGTGTTGCATTAGCTTCTACTGCAGCTAGCACACCCAGCAGTAAAGACCGCAGAGAAAGCTCAGAAAACACCCAGCCACCATGCTTCATCTCCTTGCTTCATGACTGTGTCTTCGTTTGCTGCTGCCAAGTTTGTTTGGTAGCAGTGCTACTTGACTCCCTCTCTTGGATCACTTCTTATATCATCTCCCGGATGATGAAATGTCTTCAACACTTCGTTTACTTATAGGCTTCTTGTCATTTGGCTAGGTGTCTTCTCGAAGTCAACTTTCCCTCTTGCTTGCCGCACAAGTCACCTCTCGTCGGCTTGCCAAGTCACCTCCAAACCACCATTTCCTTAACCGTTCTTTGATGCGCCACCATGCAAACACACCAAGGGTCGCACACCCACACCAAGGGTGGGTCGCTTGCCCGTCTTCACCATCAGAATGCCTGCTTACCGAAATTCCCATCTCTACTATTGTCACGCTCACTTGCCAAAATGTTCGTTGCTGACCTTTCTGTTGTGTGCACGCACCCGTCATCTAACTGCTGTCGTTCGTACGCCCGCTGGTCTAATTTCTGGAGTGCTCAGTCTATTCGCGCACTCATCCGTCCATGCGCTCATCCGTTGCGCACTTGCCTGTCGCGCGTCCAAGGGTCACACGCCTGTCACCGTCACTGGGGCGCTCATCACCAAGTGCCCGTCTTCATATCATGATGGTGCTCCTTGCTGGAGCGCTTGCCTCCATGTCACTAAGTGCGCTAAGGCGCTTCCCGTCCAAAACGCTCATTTCCAAGTCCACTAAGGTTCCCGTCGTCAAAGCACCCATTTGACAATGTTTCCAATGGGCGCCCATGCTAACGCATGTGGGAGCTTACCTTGCGAGCGTGCCACACTCCCGACACTCCTTGTCAGTGGTGAGTGTGGGCGCTTCCTATCTTTTCCAAGCGAGAGTGCAACATCGTGTCGAACTGCCAAGTCCATGACACCTTTCCCAAGTATGCCAACACTTAGGTGTGCTGAAAAACGTGGCCGTACCATATGGTCCCACTATGGTCTCTTCTCACCTTAGCCCATGTGATTAACAAACTACTAAAGTCATTATTATTTATGTGGTTGACATTTAATAACTAGCAATTTCCCCTAGGAGGTGAAATAATATGCCGATAAGGTGGTTGTTAAAGGGTAAAAGAAGACATAAAATGTAACATTAAAATGAGGTAGTGCAAGATTGCAATTAACACCACAAAAAAATAGAACACTTTAATTTATCAAAAGTTAGAGAATAGTCCAACTTAGAATAGATAACAAGTTTAGTGAACATAATAGTTTTACACAATAGAAAATAGGGCTTTCCAATTAACATCACATTATACAACGAACATGCCATGGAATGGGAGAAATTTATCTGATGAAGAAAAGAATTCAATGTGTTGTTATAACTATAAAGAAAGGAAAACATGTTTGATAAGAGCGCATGTATTCAAACATGGTGTTGCAAACACATTGGGGCATATGCAATCTTGGATGAATTGCAGTAACTATTAATCCATTCAAATGGTCCTCTCCATCACAACCACTTTCCTCTAAACAAAGACACTTTCCTCTTAGCAAATATCCGATGTGAAAAGGGGATTCCAGAAGTATTCTATTAGCTTAAAGATCCTAGAAAATAACTAATGGAATTTACAACCTCTTAAATCGGTACCTGCCTTCTTGAGATAATTATAAACATGAATGATCAATTTATAATAAGATGAAAAACATTTCAAAATGGATGCAATAGAGCTAGGCATTCCTAGGATGTAGTAGCAACATGATTTGAAACATTTCAAGATTATTTGAAACATTTCAACATGTCTTGATCGGTACATGACTTATTGAAATGATTATAGACATCAATGATCAATTTATAATGAGAAGAAACTCATTTCAAGAATAATCTCAGAACGATAAATACCTTCAACATTATAACAACTATGTGAAACGATAGTTGGCCACTATGTGAAATGATGGTTACTATTTTTTTTTCTTTAATGTGCATACCTTCAACATTATAACATATATATTGACTCAATTTTTTTTGACTCACCTTAATTAACAAAGCATGGTATGATATTTATCAAATTTAATAAGAACTATGATGGGTTGTAACAATTATGAGTAGTTGTATGAAATAGCATGAAATATGCCAAATTCCACATAATCTCATCAAATATACTTTTAAAAATCATAGAAATGTTGCTCTATAAGGATCTCATATAACTCATAAATGAAATAATAAAACTACTCATATTTTACACAAAACAAAAATAGTTGATAAACAAAAGTGTATAACATCCAGAACAAGATTAGTAAATTGACCATCCAAGAAGATTGCATACATACCATTGACATCTAAAAAAATTTGTTGATTGTGTCTTTGTCTTCACCAAATGAAATTTCCAATTACGGAGGCAATTGTACACAAGAAAACAAGACTCGGGAAGGATTCCCAAGTCTAGCAAGAGACGTGGAAGAGAGGTGGCTATAGTGGAGATGTCTGTGGGAAACTAATAGTATGGATAAAGTATTTGTATTGACCACCACATGCATGTGTAGCTTGAAGTATTGGATTGACAAGGGAAAGTAGCATTTCTTCTATTTGAGTCAGGCATGCAAGTTCACATGGTTGGTTTCCAGGGTCCATGTTGTTATCTATGGAGAAGCGATGGCCATGTTTCTCTTTAGTAAAATGAGAGCATGTATAGATGCCATCTAAAAACTTTGTTTTCATGTTTGGATATGATTCCTTGCATATCAAGCAAACATGTAGTGGGTGGAGGTGAGCAAGTCGTTTAAGAAAATTAAAGTGACCATCTGGTAAGGGGATGGTTGGAGGTGGGGCTGTAGTGGATGTGTGCGTTAGGGTAGGTTTGATTGAAGAATTAATGTTTGTGCGTCTGGATTGATAAAGAAGACATCTCTACACATTTTGGAGGTCCTTTGTTTGGCTATAAAGATGCCTTCTACTTGCATTTCTTTGTTCACGTGCACTATCGGACGATATAGGTTGTTGAAGAGGAGTGCAGGAGGACATGTGTGGAAGGCAGATTGGTGGAAGGGACAACGAATGCTAAAGTGGTTGCAACAAAGAACCTAGGGGACAAACGCATAGGCGTAACAAGCACAATAAACACCATTTTTTTTGGTTCCATTTCATGTCATGTAATCTCACACTTAAAGCACATTGTGTCTGGATATCAATCCATGTGAACTTCAGGGAATCGTTTCAGCAAAAAAATGGGAAAAACTATTTGTAATACTCATAATAGTTCCTTGATAAGATTATATAGCATCTAGATTCTATGGCATAGTATAAATTTGGAAGTAGAGAATGTGCAAGTCATTATATAAAAAACCATAGAAAACAATATTCTTGTCTAATAATGTTGGAAGTTGGGCACTCTATTTGGTCAGCGGATGTTTTGTAGACATTGAATAGGCTCATAGTTGTAGTATGTTATTAAGTATGCAAATTCAAAAAAAGTAGTTTCAAAGTACATAGAGTATTTACATGGGAATCATAGTCTTGGTTTGTCCTATGCAAATAGGAAGAAGCCACCAAGCATACTACATCCAACCTTTATCAATTCAAGCAAATGTCAAGAAATATTGAAAGGAGTGATGCACAGCTTATGAATGTTTTGACCTCCCTAAACTGGAGAGTGGTTATGTATTCCCTTTGAGGTTGGGGTGTGGCATAACCAAGCTCAACAAGTGCAAACACCAAGTTCGAACAGGGAAAGAAGGAAATAACTCTATATGGGCATCTAAAGGAGGTCGTAGCCTCAGCCCATGGCCAACAAAAGAAGGTCATAGAAGCCATGACTCATCCCTTGGAGGGATGCCATAGGTTAGAGCCCAACCCTATAGGGCATACATAGTCAGTCGCTAGTCACTAAGATGATAGAACGAAAGTTTAGAAGACACATGAAAAGGCAGGTATAACCAACCTACAAACAAGATTCAAAAGCAATTGCATACTAATCAACTTTTATCTCCTCTCAATTTCATGTACTCTGCTACATTAAAAAATTTATTTTCTTGGAGGTGGAGTTATCTACTTTGGCCATGTAAATATAAAGAAATCGATCGAAAAAATAAAAAATGGTAGTAGCAATGGCAATTGTAATGGCTATGGTGCATCCCGCAGGTTACAAGCCTTTCTACGAGTAGTTGAACGAGCCCAACTTGGGTAGGATATGGCTATTATTAGTGCATGCATTAATGGTTTATTGACTTTAATTAATTTTAGAAACTAATAACCAAATTGTTATTAAGTATGCAAAATCATAAAAAGTAATTTCAAAGTACATAGATTATTTACATGGAAGTCATAGTCTAGGTTTGTCCTATCCAAATAGGAAGAAACCCCCAGACAGACTACATGTGACTTTTATCACTTCAAGCCAAGGTTAAGAAATGTGGAAAGGAGTGAAGCAAAACTTATGAATGTTTTGACCTCACTAGACTGGACAACAGTTGTGTATGCTCTCGAAATATGGGGTGTGGCTTGACCTATCTCAAAAAGTTAAAAATCAAATTCAAACAAGACAAGAAGGCCACGTTTCAAGTTTGGAAACCGTGAATAGGTAACAACTCTATATGGGTAGGTAAAGGAGGGAACGACCTCAGCCTAAGGCTAGCAAGAGGAGGTCACAGTAGCGATGTATCAGCCCTTGGAGGGATAACATAGGTCAGGGCCCAGACTTAGAGGAAAACACAGTCACTGGCTAGTCACAAAGAAGGCACAAAGGAATTTTAGCAGGCCCAGGTAAAGCCATGTATAAGCATCCTACAAACATGATTCAAAAGTAATTTCCTAATAATCATCTTTTATCTCCTTTCAATTTCGTGTACTCCACTACATACATAAAAAAAATTTCTTGGAGGTGGAGCTATCTATTTTGTTGTAGTAATTATAACGAAATCAATTCCCAAAACCGATTTTTTTTATTACAGGGTGTAGATGGTTTGATTTGATTTGCTTCTCCTAGGGTGGAAATAAAAATGGCAGTGGATGACAATTCACTACAACAAAAACTGGATTTAGCGTCTCTTTTTGCATCCTTTTTTGCATCTAGACCATCTTTCAGTGTATTTTTCTTCATTTTTTGGACAAAATGGCGCAATTTCACAGGTTGGTGCTATTTTAGGCGTTTTTTGCGTCCTTTTTCTAAATCTGGCGCAAATTGCGGCGTAATTTGCACCAGGTTTTGCACCTGGTTATGCGCCAGGTTTTGCGACAGGTTTTGAGCCTAGTTTTGCACCTAATTTTGCGCCTAGTTTGTACATCTACTCTTGTTGCGCCCCCTTTTACGTCCATGTTTGCTTCAACTTTTACGCCCTTGTTTTCATCCACTTTTTCATCCTTTTTTACATCCACTTCTGCTTCTTTTTTTGCATCCCTTCATGCGCCAAGTTTTGCATCAAAATTTACATCCTGTTTTGAGTCTAGTTTTGCATCTCATTTTGTTTCAGCCATTTTTGCATCCACTTTTGCATCCATTTTTTCGTCCACTTTTGCACCCACATTTTTATCCATTTTTGCATCCCATTTTGCATCCATGTTTACGTCTTTTTTTGCATCTACTATTGCATCCACTTTTGCATCCACTTTTGTCGCGTCCCAATTCCCACCCATTTTTGTGCCTACTTTTACACCCACTTTTGCTTCAACTTTTGCATCCACGTTTGCATATTTTTTTGCATCCAATTTTACATCAGTTATTGCATCGCTTTATGCATCCATTTTTGCATCCACTTTTGCATCGGGTTTTGAGTTGGGTGTTATGACTACTTTTGCATCTACTTTTGTTGCATCCACTTTCACATCCAATTTTTTATCCAATTTTACATCCATGGTTGTATCCACTTTTGCACCACTTTTTTCATTATGTTTTGCTTCCATGATTGCATCACTTTTTGCGTCCACTTTTTCATCACCTTTTGCATCCATTTTTGGTGCATTCCATTATGCGCCCACTTTTGCGCCTACTTTTTGTGCA
>LPNX010638437.1:774968-796156 GCA_001517045.1 Pseudotsuga menziesii | reverse complement strand
CAATGCATTGTCTAGAACTAAAGCACCAGCATCATTTTCTCCAAGAGAGTTCACCATTGTTGTTACAACAGCTAGCCCTAAACCCCATAACCCATCACATAGTCTACCGTTATGCCACATAGAGAATGGACCCTCTCTGTTTCCCGAGCCTAATGAAAGTTCATCTCGTAGGAAGTGACTAAATGTTGACAAGCATGAAAAAAAACCAGCAGACTGCAGCATCTCAGCACCTCCTATCACACATGCTAAAGATAAACAGAAATTTAGGATTACAGCAGCTGAATCTCTCCAACTATCATGTCGAATCCGACCAATTACACACTGCATAGGAAAATGGTTTTGCAAAACAGGAAACCAATTATTAGGTGCCAGGAAACCTTTTAAGAGTGTATCAATTACAGCTAAAGATAGGTTTGCAACATTGTTGTTTTCAACACAACTGCAAAGAACAGGTAGAAATCCCAAACTCATAAGAGAAACATTAGAAAAGACATCTCTGCCACATTCTGCATGTCTGTCTTTGATTCTCTGCTTTCCTGGTACTCTTTATTTTGAGAATGAATAAAGTCTAATGATGTCAGAAGCACTGCCAGGAGACATCTAAGCATTGTTTCAAGTCTGTCTAGAATAAATGGTTTTATATCCATCAATAATTTTAGGCTTGTGATCACTGTTCTGATCACTTTTGCATAGAGTGGCCAAGCATGCATTCTCTTTGTTGTTGACATTATACGACTGCACATCCACCTCACAAAAATAAGCAAAAGTTGGGCTTGTGTTATGAGAAAATTTAGCATGTAATTTGTTGGATCACCAAGAGGGCCTAACAACTGCATTGATGTCAATAGATAATTGCAAAGATCTTCAACACACAACCCTATCAATTCTTCTGAGAAGGATGCATTTAGGGTTATTGAACCTAACTCTACCCCCTGTTCAACAAGAAACGATATGAGGTACTGCAAACAAAAATATAAGTACCAAAACAAACTGATCCAGAAAGGCTATAAAACATAAACAAGGAAAGTAGGTATTCTTATGGTCTAGAAACATAACAAGCACATAAATTGTTTTGGATAAGTATGATAGCTCTCAAGCACGAATGAACTTACAACTTTTTTGTCAAACATTGACAAAGCTAACACAGTCATCCATGCTTTTAATGCATTCAACTGAAAATCTGCAAGACAAGAGGCCCTATTTGCACGGCTCAAGATTTCTAGTGTCTTTTCTGCTGCAGCTGTGATTCCTTTGTCATCTGAGTGAGGCCACCAATCTATACCCCATTCTGTTTTAAGGGATTTGGTATCATAAATATGCTTATCTTCACATAATGGATGAAGCTCTTTTAAATGGAAATGTTTAACAGTATGCAAAATTGAATCTATCTCCAACTTTATGAGGTGCTCTGAAACTCTCTGAAAGGAACCTGGAGGAATTTTTCGACCTTCTAACTCCCCTTGAAGATGATAATATAAATCATTTACAATAAAAAGCATGGAGTTACATACCATAGCTGCCAATCAAACATAGATTATTCTTCAGCTTTCAAATACACAACATTATATATAGAGAATTACCAAGAATACTATCAAAATTTCATATAGCTAAAGAAGATATGCTACACAATACTGAGGAAAAATGAAGTAGATGGAAACATTGAGATAGGTGAACATAATACTTTTTTAGCATCTTAAAGTTGGTACATGCCAACATACAACACACAGAATGCAAACACAACCCTGAACATTAAATTTCTATATGCTTCCCTTCTAAATCCCGATGTACAAAACCATGCATATTAACAATCAATATAAGCAAAAGGAGAGAGCAGTACGTATTCTTTGGATCAATGCCAGTGATAATTCACCACTCTTCATATTCCAATGCAGGAAAGCAGATTTTCATAATCATGCTTCCCACAAGATCATCCCATTTGCTCTCAATTAGGTTCAATATAGCCTCAGCCTGTTCTGGAGTAGTTAGAGATGTTACTATAGCCCAAAGATTCCCCAAGGAGAAAAACCTTAAATCCATGTGAGCCGGCTGAAGGTTCCCAATTAGGAATCCTCCTTGATCAGGCATCCAATTAACAAGCCATGATGGAATTTGCTCTGGATAAATATTGAACTTGTTGACAGCTTCAGGGGTATATTCTTTTGTCTTGTATCTATAAATTTCATTGAGCTTTATCGTATCAATCCAATAATACTCTCTGATATGAAAATCCAGTGCACTTAGCGTGCTATTTACAGCCCTCAGTAAGTTCTTTGATCCATCATCAACAATCATTATTTCTCGTGCACAACGAAGAGAAGAGTAGAATAAAGCCTGCAATGCAGCAATATGAAAATTAGTTTCATAATTTGTGATTCAGGAACACTAGACATTAATAGATTGGAAAACTAAATGCCACATATACAAGAGCAATAAAGCAATCCTCAATTGTCAATATTGTTAAAGTTAGTGCAGCTGCGAGACCCATTCTCAGAGAATGGTTTCCTAGTCAGTTGACTAGGACAGAATAAGACCCTAGAATGTACCCTAGGGCCTCCAGTAGTCTCCTGGGGTTCTTGGTCTAGGACCAAGTAGGTTGATTCCATGGCAAAGCCCCTAGCATGTGGCTAGGGCCCCTATATGCCTGATCTCCTTCTTGGTCTGATCTTCACCGATCTCCTTATCGGTTTGGTATTCATCGATCTACCTTCACGTGTTATTATTTTTCGGTGGCTGTCTGCATTTTATTTGTGGGTCTCTCTCTGCCGGCTGTCTGCTGCCTGCGTTTTATTTGTGGGGCTCTCTCTGCCGGCTGTCTGTTGTCTGCGTTTTATTTGTGGGGATTTCTCTACTGGCTGACTGCGTGATTTTTCTCACGGCTTGGCTTACCTTCATGGGCTTGGATTTTGATTGCTGGTTTGGATTTTGATTGCTGGTTTTTATTTCACGGCTTGGCTTACCTTCACGGGCTTGTCTTCTTGGGATCACTCTGCCTGGTCTTCACTAATCTCTCTGCCTAGTCTTCACCGATATGCCTAGATTACTCGGTTTGGGCTGCGTTTTTCTTTCTCCACGGTAGTCTGCAGGTTTTACCTCTGTGTTATTCCGCATGGGGTTTACTGCAATCTATTCTCTGCACAGGCTGAGTGTTTTTGTTTGATCCACCTTGACTGGTTTCGGGAATTTGTTCATCGTGAATCTGTTGGTAGAGTGCTTGACTATACATCTTTCACTCTGAGTGCATATGTGTGATTCTCCTTGACTGCACTGCTAAATTGATTGAAGAAACTAATGTTTGTTTACTCCCTCTCTCTCTTAAGGTACGTATATGGTTCAACTAGTTTGACTTGTCCTTTCAGTGACAAGATCAAACTCAGAACTAACTGAGTATAAGGCAGATCCAACAATGGTTAAGATTCTTTATCTTCTGTAGTTTATTTGAGATTTAGTTTATTGCACGTGTTATTTATTATTTTTCTGTACATGACAGTTGATGAAACATTTCAATGATCAACTTTAATGCAGTGACCGGCAGAGCGTTAAGTTAACGCAGTGACTAGAAGAGCGTTAAGTTGAAAGAAATGAAAGTTATGTTGTTACGTTTTATTACAGTTTGAATTTTACCTCAATTCTTTATATGTTCATGTATTGAATTTTAGTACTTGCATTAACACTCATCTAACCTGTGAAAATCAACAAATATATTGCATACCTTCAAATAGGTGAAATGGATAATCAGACAAAGCATGAAGACTTTAAAGAAACTTAAACTAGGAAATGAATCATGAGAACTTCACAGTATCATTGTTGAATAGAACGTCAGTGTTGCTATTATGAGGCTCTATGACAGTTATATGACAACTTCCCACATCTTGAAGGTTTTCTCACTTCATCGGGAGCACTAATAGGGTTAACCAGGGCTGCCCCCTATCCCTGAAATTATTTCAGATTTACATTGATGCAGTTTGGATTTAAACCGATGGACTAGAAAAAATAGATACACCTCTAGAAGAACACCCATGCTGGTAATGGTTTCTTTTTACACCATGTCCTAACTGCACTACTATTGTTTTCATATGATATGGTCCCTTTGGGGGAACCCTCTCTATCGGCCACGAGAACCTGGAATAAAAGAGTTTCCTAATAGTGATGGATATTATTGTTGTGGCTGTGAAAGTGTGGGGTTCAATCCCTTTTAACCAGTTTGTCATATTATCCACCTTTTCAAGCGCCAAAAATTCAATTCTTCGGGAAATTGAATTTCACTTCAATCCTGGCTCTATTCCATACCCACAACACAAATTGCAATTGAAGGTATCGATGACCAGATTGTTTTGTGTAATTTCATGATAAATTTTCATTTTTTCTATGTTATCTTGGCATTTGATTAGCCTCTTCATAGTTCCATTTTAATTCATTTGTATTTGTTGTATACATGATTTAGGTCTCAGTGCTGCTCTGTCGATCATTGATCATCCATTTTAGTTTGTGAAGTGCTCCTCAGTTTCCAAATTTCTTTGTGTAAAGCAGTGGGAATTCTATAATTTTTTTTTTGTTTTGGTTGGAAGACTAACCCTAATTATCAAATATTTAGGCCTTACTGAAGAGGACTTGCTAGGATTTTTTGGTTGTATTAAATACCTCTTGGCATACAAAGTTCAAACTAACCAAGCTCTTGTTCACAACAATTTTTACCTAGCATACAAACTAACCAAGCTCTTGTTTACAACAAGTTTTACCAAGTAAGTAAACCTACTTGACCCACAAATCAAGACCCATTGACAACCTAGACTGCATTTTTACTGTATCCAAGCTCTGTGATCTCCGTGCTCTTCTTCACCATTAGTGTTGTTTTATCTCTCTCCTTGTTTCTTCTATGTGAAACCTCCAAAACCCATTTCATGTACCATTCCCTTTTCTTTTTGCATTTCTCATTTCTCATTTTTGGTAACATAGTATTACATATGTAGGCATTGTTGTAGGAAAACCAAGGTGGATGTGCAATCTATCAGAATGGAAACTAATAGTTTCCATATGCAAGTGTTTAGAATCCTGTTATTTCAAATGTGTTGGTTCTGGATGAGAAAACATAATAATATTTAAATGTATGTCAATAGGCATGATAGGAAAAACACATGACAAATTATACACAAAACAATAAAGGTGAAACAATATTTCAAGGACAATGATGAAATTTAATGTGTTAATATTGCTGATCTTCCTGATTATTAAAGGGTTCTATCTCAATGGAAGAGGGCCTACCTTATAAGCAGGAGGTTGGTGGTTCGATTCCTCCATGCCCTAATGATATTGCAATGTATTTCTAAAGGTTAAAAATGTAGTAGTGCAAGATTGATGCAATATTAGACGCAACACTAACTCCAAAAGATGATGTAAAAGTAGACGTCACACAAAACACAAAAGTAGATGCAAAAGTGGACCTTATGTCAGACGCAAATGTGGACACAAAAATGGATGTTACACTAATCTCAAAATTGGATGCAAAAAAAGACTCAACACTAGACACAATTAATGACTCAAAACTAGATGCAATACTAGGCCCAAAACTAGACGCATCAGTAGATGCAAAAGTGGACTCCTAACTAGACGTAAAATTGGACATTAAATTGGGCACAAAATATGGTGTATCGATGGACATAAAACCATGCGTAACACCAGGTGCAAAACTGGAGGCAACACTTGGCGCAAACAAAAACCTAAAACGAGACACAATATTGGATGCAAGATGGGACGAAACATTGGATGTAAAACTAGACGTAATATTGAATGCAAGATGGGATGCAACATTGGACACAAAATTGGATGCAATATTAGATATAAACATGGTTGCAAAACCAGTCACAACACTAGGCGCAACACTGGATGCAACATTGGACTTAAACATAGATGCAAAAAAAGACATCAACCAGGATGCAACACTAGGTGCAAACCTAGATGCAAAATACGACGTAAAACGAGATGAAAAATCAGGCACAAACATGGATACAAAAAAAGATGTAAAACAAGATGCAAATTAGATGCAAAAGGGGATTCAACATTATAAGTAAAATTGGATGCAAAACAAGACGCAATATTGGATGCAAAGCTAGATGTAACGCTAGATGCAAAATTGGACACATAATTTGATGCAAAACATGGTGCAAGACTCGATGAAAAAATAGGAGCAAAATAAGGCGCAACATTGGATGCAAAAGTAAGCGTCAAACTAGGTGCAAACAAGGATCTAACAAAGGACGCAAAAAAGATGCAAAATTGGGTGCAAATAAGGGCGTAACAAAAGATGCAAAAAATTGGGCGCAAAAATGCAGGCAAAAATGGATGTTAAAAAGGACGAGAAAAAAGATGCAATGGACGGTGTTTTATGAAATTGTACAATAGCGCCAGGTTTAGCGCCAGTTTGTTCATCAAAATTGGGAAAAAATTACACTAAAATCCGGCGCTAAATCTGACGCTAAATCCAATTTTTGTTGTAGTGATTGCTATGTCTACCAAGGTGATTTTATTTGAGGAAGTAGGATACCACCATTGGTAACACAGTATCCACCTGTCCTCGATGTGTTGGATCCCACTCATGCTGCACCAAATCCTCCATTTGGGAAGCTAGGTAACAAGTACTTATGACAAAGATATGACAATAAAATATTAGCATTCAATCCTAAATTTCGTATTTATCATTTCGAAGATTATTATACCATCCAGTGAAAAGTTATGAGCTTGAATTCATCAAGTAATTTCTTCAACCATATATCGACGAGGCTGAAGAGTAGAGATACCACACTTTCTAACCTTTTTCGACGATGTTAACCATTAACCTAAATTGATAAACAAGAACACGACTTAGTTCAATCATCTCACGATTAGTTCAATCATACCATCCTAGAGTTTTAAATCCAATGTACTAGGTCGAAACAGAAATCAGTTCCATTTTTGGATAAAGGAAGAGATTCAATTACTTTTTTCCCAGAAATGGTGAAATTCTTTCTTTACCTATTTCACATCCTCCTCATAATCATCAATGTTAAAATTTATATCAGCATCTACACCTCTGAATTTGATGGTTGCCCTGTCATATGCCCTGCAACAAATGGAATAATATTATTGATACACATCAATCTTGTATCATATAATTTGCAGTGGAAAGTGTAAAAGTAGGCTTTTACTGAAAATCTTAAAAAAACACAAAATACATAGTATCATTGAAAATATTGTATCATTCAATTTATAAAATAATAAAATACATAGTATTTTGTATGTTGAAATAATTTCTATCAATACAACGTTTCTTTCTTCTTATTTTATAAATTATTTATTTTTAATTTTAAATAACTTTTTATCTTACTCACTAAACCCAAACTATAATTTAGTAAAAACTTATTTGTAAATTATTTTATTTTAAAATTTAAATAACATCTTATCTTAATCACTAAACCATAATTTATTTTAATAAAAAGCTATAAATCGATTTTACATTGCAAATAAAAAAATGTTTTTCAAACTTTACACTCATGTAAATAAACACAAACTTTTAAGATGGATCAAGAAAACTAATTGTCATTTATTTTGTATTTTGTATTTTTTAAATCATAATTTTTTAAATTCAACTGTTATATATATTTTTATATATATATTTTTAGACAGATGAATATTTTTCCTCTGCCAATGGGTCTCTCAAAGACCTTTATGGTTTCATAAATTTGAATTCTTTTGTAAATCCATTTCCCTTTCTTGGGCTTCCGCTTTTAAACCAAAATTTGCTTTGGAGTAATTGGGAAAATGAATTTTAGTGGCGTTTCGAAGTGGGTTTATTTGCATTTCCCTTTCTTCAATGTTGTTCTGCTCAAATGTGATTTTATGAGCATCAACATTAAAATATTCATTTATCTTAATTCTAGATTCATTCTTGTCTTATTCTCGTCTTCTTTTAAATGGATGAATATTTTTCCTCTGCCAATGGGTCTTTCAAAGACCTTTATGGTTTCATAAATTTAAATTCTTTTGTAAAGCCCTTTCCCCTTTTTGGGCTTCCCCTTTTAAACCAAAATTTTCTTTGGAGTAATTGGGGAAATGAATTTTAGTGGTGTTTCGAAACTTGGGTTTATAAATTGTAAATATGTTTTAGTGGTTTTAATTTCCAATGTCCTGCCGAGTTTTTTATATTGTTTTTTTTTAAAGTTTTCATATATTTTAACATGAAAATTTTCATTATTAATTAACATTATCATTAAATATAAGTGGAGTTGTCTATTTATTCTAAGTTTCGTATTATTTTTTTTGGATTTTGTAGCAGGTTTTAGTGGAAATTCTGTAATTTATTTTTGGTACAATTTAAAATTTGAGGTGCAAATTCTATTTTTGAATCTATTAAAAAAATAAAAATAAAAATCAACACTCTCAAACAACTAATAACATTCATATTATTCATATTATGCAATTTTCATCACATATAAGATTATACAATTTTCATCACTATTTGAAATTCTTTTACAAATTTCAAGCCAAATTTGAAAAAAAAAACAAAATTGAAACAAAGTGGATAAAATCCATTGAAGACCGTAATGATGAGAAGCTCCAACATTTAGCTTCATGAGGGCACCTAATACATAGAAAATGACAAAGGGGAAACTAATTCAAATGGAGGCAAGAGACACTGCTCATACCATGAAGAACATTAAAGGTCCAAAGGCCTTGAAATAACAGTAAAAGAAAAAGGACACCCAAAGAATTTGGAGGAATAACATTCATGCAAGATGAAGGATGAATAGCGCCAAGGTCCAGAACCCTTATCTCACAATTGTGCACTCCTAATTTTCCTAGAGTTGGTCCTTGAGTGCGAGGAGGTCTGCTGCCTTCAAGATTCCTATTATGGGACATGTCTGTGAAGGTGACACAATCTTCAAAACATTTCCTAAAATGGTCATAGGCGCAATAGAATCAACTGTCTAGTGGGGGAAGAGTTTCCTGTTGATGTGACACAATGAGGGAGTCCATGACCTTTTTTTATCCTTATCTCGAAGGGTTCCACTGTAAGTTTACACTTGGCCATTATTTCCATCAGGTCCTCATCAATTCTAACCAACACTTTCCTTTGGTTTCCCAAAGCTTATTTTAATTTAGCATTATTAACTGATGCGACAATAATCCATTGTTTTATATCATCAACACATATAACTGACATGTTGTTGAATTTCTTAGCAAATTCATCTTTCAGCTTTCCAACCACTCCCTGAAATTGTTTTTCATTTGTTAGAGTCCCATCAACGAAAACAAGAGGGCATTGGAATGCTCGAACCTGACTATTTAGATCCTTCTATAACATGGATTTTGCTCTGTCCAGCTTCTCCCACTCTTCAAGAAGCTCATTCAGTGTCTTAAAATTGTGTTCCCAAAACTTTGTAGCTTCAACGAGTTGAAAATTTGAAAGGTCTTTGACACCTATCTCATTTTCAAGGACAGTGTCTGCAAGATAAGGCTTGATATTGAACCTCAAATAAGTGATTAGCTTCTTGTCCTTCATTAATGATGTTCTTGATATGCACAAAATTGTTCTGAATCCTATCAACTTGGACGACCGTGTCCCATGTAACATTCAACACGTTTTGTCTTCCTTCCATATTCTCAACAATGACCCCCTTTATACTCCTCAGTACAGATTTAGCAAGTTCATATTTTCCCTGATTGTTCTCATCAATCTTCTTTTTAGTATTATCAAATGGTATGGAAGACTCTGGTACAACATATAATGACAAAATCTTGAACTCATTGAGTTCATTCTTTTGTTCTTGAATGATTTTCTGTAGGGAATAATTTCTCGCCTATTGTTCCTCAACCTTACTCTTCACTACATCTGCAGTAGCACTACAAAATCTGACTGGATCACTCGCATCCATGTCCTTAACATCAATAACTTGGGTGGCAGTCTCCACTTGTAATAGCCTAACTGGATTGGCTATTACAAAGATAAATTCGATCTTAAAATGATAAAAAAATGGGTAGATGCATTAGCAAGGCATGAAAAAAATAAAAAGTATCCATACAGTCCCCATAATTAAGCACTTCTTTTTTGTATTGTAAATATTGATCAGTTATCACTTAACCTACCTCATAGTCAATATCATCAGCAGTACGATATAGTATTTTTTCATTACCCCATGCTGCTTTGCTTTCTTCCTTCTGGCCATTTGCTTCTTCCATCTCATATTCAACTCCATCTGTTTTCTTCCTCGTGACCTTTGCTTGATTTGTATCTGTTCAAGGACTTCCATAGCAGGGTGTCCATAAGAAATCTTATGCTTGTTAAGTTAGGATAAACAATTGTAGAAAGAAAATTACTGGAGAATCCCCAGATGGAATACACCAATGCATTAAAAAATCCCAGAATATAAACAGTATGAATAAATCATTTTATTCATTGCATTAAGTAGGTGCAAAAGGTTCTTACTGGCTACTTTGAAAAATATTCTTATAACTAAAATTAAAATTGATTAGAGGTAATTAATTAATATGTTACTTTCTTTAAAATGTTTTTAATAAAAATTCTTATTCTATATCAATGCATAATTATATATATATATAACTTATTTTAAATTTGAGACAAAATTTACTATAGATAATACAAATTGGTTCCTCCTCATTATTCAAAAAAAATCAAAGCACTTAAAATAACAAGTACTTGACCAACTTTTGGTACAATTTCACCCATTTTCCTACATCTAAAAAAAAGTTTAACCAATAAAAAACCTTAAAAGTAATTTAAAGAAAAACTATTTCTTAACCCTATAGCAATTAACCTACTGTTTTAATTCCTTACATCTTAAATACCAATTTAGATAAAAACAAATACCAACACTTTTAAAACAAAAACAATTTAGATAAAAACAAATACCAACTCTTTTTAGTAAGATATATATTTATATGTTTGAACTCGTTTTCTAAAATTTCCATTCTCAAACGTTCTTTAAAAAATATGTAACTTCAAATATTTCAACGCAGGATGAAAGAATTAGATTTTATAGTTACAAGCATCACACCTATCCGCCAAAAGGACTAAACCACATTACACTAATTCCTTTATTTTGAATTGAAAATATAGATGGAAACCCCAACAAGCACAGAGTACAAGAGGAAATCGAATCATGCAAAATTATGAAGTTTTTTTGCATTAAATTGTTTCATAAAATTTACCAGAAGATCTAGAATGGAAAGCATGTGGGAGTGATTTGCATGGTTATATCCTCATTAGCCTACAATATAACGGGACTCTTATTCAATTTCCTTATAGGTAACATTAATCTAGAATACATCTCTCTGCATCGCAATTAAAGTCCTTCCAGCATGCTAATTGATTTCTGGATTAACACAAGAGTTTTTGGTTAATGACTAGGAAGACCATTAACCACATCTAGGTCTCATGGAATCATCCCAAACCAGTCACTTTTCATAAATCAATGACTTGATAGCCTAGACATGTATTTAGGACTTAATTTCTCACTAGCAAATTGTAACACTTCATGATCCTAGATACATGTTTCTCCATGGCATGCTCATAGATTTTGTTTTGTCTGGGCTAAAACCTACCCTTATTGGATTATATATTCCCCCCCTAGAAAAGTCCAAAATGTACTATTTTTTTAAAGTGGTTACTGAAGCATTACAATTAGCCCAACGAGGCTGGGCACCACAAATAGTCCATTTATGGAAACAAAATGGCTCTTGACAGGTGAACCAATGAATATACAGGCTTTTGTTTAAATAATCCCTTTCTCTGCTAAACCACAACTCCATTGACAAAAATCGACCAGCCTTATTAGAATAAGGTTTACATATTTCAATTTTATTATTTATTTTGAGATAAAAAAGCTTAGGATTCAAACATAACTCCATGTTTATTACGCACTCATATTATCATGTGGCATATAAGTTAGGAGGTCCACATCTGCTTGTAAATAGTCCCTTAACAAAGGGCCGAAGTCTAAAAAAAACAACTATGTTGTTTGTATGTTTCCCATTATAACATAAGTCTAACCTGAAAAATGAGAATGCGACTAACTTTCTCATTGCATGTGAACCCAATGATTGAGTACTTTACGAAGATCAAACCATTTCATTTATTTCCTGAAATTCTTTCACAAGAACCAATCATATCTAACTTTATATCTTTTTATTATTAACAATTAATCTAGTACACTTATTTATTTACATCGAGTATAATAATCCAATTTAAAAATCATACTTTTTGGTTAAAGACCACAAGTTGGCACACTTGGCTATGCTTCCAAGGAAGCATGTCAAATTAAACAGTGAAATTCAATAGCATGATTTGAAGGGAAAATACCCCACGGCTTTGCTTTATACAAATGCCAACAAAAATCTCTAGCTAATGTCCTTGCCTTACTCGATTGCTTGCTACTAGATGCTCTAAAATTTAACCATGACTATTGTTGTTTTTTATAATTTGAAAAGATCACTAAAAAAAAATGCATTTTACAGTGAAAATGTATTGGAGAAGTTGAAATGACAAATATCATTATAAGTCAAGAGAAATGGAATATGATTTATAACTATGATTATCAATGTTTTTTGAATATGTCAGCTTGGCAAGTTTGATTAGATCCATGAATACTTGATGTGTTTCTCAGTACTTGAAGAGATCAATCAAATAACGAGTTGATGTAAATGATATGAGAAAACAATAGAAAAAATCTTCATTCTTTGTCATTTTCTTTGCTGACTTTTTCATAAAGAGGGTTTTCTACAGAATCAAATCCCTCTACTTATTTTTGCACCTGGACTTGAAGTGTTTTGGCCCTAATATAGGTTTCTGCAATGTGTCCTGTACTGTGCATTGCCCCTGTTCTATGAATTGAATCTTCTTTTCTTTCTTTTCTTTTGGAGACTTGCTGATAGGCTTGGGTCCTAACCTATGTGAGACCTCTAAGGGCTAAGACATGGTTGTTGTGACCTTCTTTTGCTTGTCGTGGGCTAAGACCATGCCTTCCTTTCACTTCCCATAAAGAGTTGTTACCTCTTGTTGTTTGTCAAACTTGATTTTTGCTTATACTATTTTGGGCTGATGTGATGTTTTGTTTTGTGATGTGAGTTAATTTTATTTAGCTCATATGCACACTAAAGAATAATTTAAAGCCAAAATACAAGGAAAGAAAACTGAAATAATGTAGCAAGATGGTCAAGAAAACTGAAAAGTATGACAAAGAAAAAGAAAATTAATGATGGAGAACGAGCAATACCATATTGTAATCAGGAAAGGGAGTAAAAACAAGTTTTAACGTTTAACAGAAGAAAACGGGCTTGTGCAAATGTCCATTGCCAATTTTATTGACTACTTGCTGAATGAATAGGAATTGTTTCTACTGTTGAAAGTAAGAAATTGTTTGTCATCGAAGTCTCCTAAAAGGAGATAAGCCTCTGTATGAATTCTCTTGTTATTATTATCAAGAAATGTAAAATTGAGAAAATGTTTCCATTTCTTTAGGACACCAAAAACAAGGTTTTATTAAATCCACAGAGACACAAGTTTAACATTCGTAGGATATCTATGACAGTGTGAATAAAGCATAGAAAATTAACTTACAGAAAATGAAAAATGAATGAATTATGATTATGTCATCCTACATTCTGTTTTACTCTAAATGTAGAGATGCATTTAAAGTGTTTATTTCAGCATGGACAGAGGTGCATTGCAAAGAGAATATAAATAACAGACATCAGAATCTACTAATACAAAATTCCCGTACTTTTTGTAGCAAGACATTATTGCCACTGCAACTATTCCCCAAATTTTTTTTACATTTTTTAGGACCCCCTTTTAAAGCTTAGCTTTTGTTTCTTAGGAGTTCTAAGTTTTGAAATCCAACTTTTGTGACTTTGTTTTATCATGGGAAAAGGTTCAGGTTTTGGGGTTTTTCACTAATTCGGGAAAGTCTTTTTAGTTGCAGTAGGGGGTGGGTGTGATAGTTTTGAACCGCTACAACAGACAACTTCTTGAGAATCTAGCCGCAATGGTGGGAAAATTATTTTTCTCGAGCCGCTATGGCGGATGGTTGTTCAACTTCGAGCCGCTACAATGGATGTTTCCTTGGGTTTGTGCCGTAATGACGGATGGATTTTTGGCTTCAAGCTGCAATGACAGGAATATTTTCATCTTCATTTCGCTACGGTGGATTTTTTTTCGGGTTCGTATCACAACGAAGGATGAGAGGTTGTGTTGAGAATCAAAACTTCATCCGATTTTTTCTGCCCCGCCTTGTCGGATGATTCCTTATCTTTCTACTGCAACGGTGGGCATGCTTGCAAGTTGGTTATCGGGATCTCCTCTGATTTTTTAGACCTGCCGTAGCGGATGTCTTTCCCTTTCGCTACTGCAATGGCAGAGAATTTTCCTTATCGACGACCCTATCCCCATCAGGCCCGCTTCAGCGGATGCGTTTCAGCCTTGGAGCCGCTATGATGGCTTTCGTCCATGCTTCCTTTTCGATATGGTTTTGACTGCCGAGCTGCAAAGGGAATGTGAGCATATTACTGGGTTTTAAGTTGACGGTTGCATTTGTGTTGGGTTTTATCAAGCCTCTGTTGTCGGGGTTGTTCTTACTTGGTTTGGCGACTTAAGCATATTTTTCGAGCTGTCGTTTGTGTTTTTATGCCGTGAAAGGTGGGTAGGTTTTCGTTTTCGTTTTAAAAAATATCTCTGCCCCTTAGGTTTAGGTTTAGAACCATCCTTTGAAAGAGTTTTGACCTAGTTGAGGCCGCCTCACCTGCTCGTAACACTTTATCAGCCCATCCAGATGTGGTTTTTCCCACAAAACCTGTTAGAGTTCTACCGATTGTGCTGAAGTATTTTTCCCGCGGACTCGACCGTTAATAACAGATCTCCAGAGGCCGATACCCGCCTATGCAGGAAGTTTTTTTCCAACATTTTACCCATTGACCTGCATCGTGTTTGTCTTGACCCGATGGTTGAGGATAGCAGGGTAATGAAAAGTACTGATGTTGTTTTGGAATGGTTGGCCTATCGTATTATTGACATTTTGTTTTCTTCTCTCATTCAAATGCACAGGTTTGTTTAATGATGTAAATAATGAAATGATTTTTATGTTATTGCAGTCACCGCATCAGGACGAAGCTGTAAGAAAATCAAAAGAATAATTTGCAAGGAGGTTGGCAGCAGGTGCAAAAGATATTTCTAGCTAAGGAAGCGTAGAGAGGAAAAAGAGCAAAGAAGAAAAGAGAAAGAAAGAGGAGGCTATCCAAGAAAAGATTGCAGAACTAGAGAGGTCAATAACTCAAGAAGAATTAAACCAAGGGGTGGTTACAGAAGAACAAAGAAAGGAAGATCAGGAAGATCTGGGTGATGAATATCCAGGACAAAGCCCTATTTGCGACAACCTCGAGATCCTCCCTCCTACATCGAGCAACATACAACTTGCCGGAGAAAGAAATTAGCATGACAACAGACTGAGTCCACTTAAGTGTTTTGTCAGGTTTTGACACATGGAAATATAATTGTAATATTTTTTGTATTTATCTCTTGATTAGTGACTACACTAGAAGACAAATCTTTGTAACCGAATATTGAGGATCCCAAGGGGAAAGAAAACCAAGAGTCATTTTGAAACATATAAATATTGGTGAAGTCAAATAGAGAAAGGATTTTTCACTAGCATAGTTACTGAAGCTTGTTGTAAGAAGAACTATTTCCTTTTATAATAAAGAAGATGGAATTTTGCTGGAGAGAATATTGCATAAGTCTCAAATCATGTTGTGTAAAGCTGAATAATGTTCTTTTTTAGTGCTATATACAATCTGTGAGATCGTTCCTAACCCTCTAAAATATTTCTGAGTTATGACCGATTTTATGTTGTGTGATGAATCTTATGCAATAATGAATGATGAATGTTTTAATATCACTGAGCTATCTATGTGTTAACTTTCTGCTATATGTATGTATCCTGAATTGATTAGTTATCTGTGGAGTTCTTTATGCAAACAATACAATACATCATTCATTCTTATTTAATGTCAATCTTGCTCCCTAGGGATAGGCTAGAATATATTTAGATTAGTGGTTTTGTTTCTATTACTTGCATTTAATCTAGGCACTTGCATTTCATACATAAAAGATAAAATATATAAACAGTGGATTGGGCCGCAATCGGTAAAAGAGATTTAAGAATACACTTTAACTCTACGGTAGTTGGACCACAAACCGGACAGATTCACCATACCAAATGATAAACGATCTATTTGGGAACGGTTATCGAGGAGAATACCTATTGTCGGTACCTGGGATTTTTCTAGGCATCAACATACATCTGAGCTATTCATTGCCATCGCTTTCCTGTATACATCATAGAATAATAATCCAGAATAAGAGGAAAATTGAATGAACATTCAACCAATAAAATAAGAAAACTATTGATATAATTAATTTCAAACATAGTGCAATCTCCTTACAATTATTAGTTTACATCTAACTCAGACCCTGAAACATTGCAGAGTTAGGGAAGGGAATATTCATTAAAGCAATAAAACAAGCCATACTTTGTGCAGGTTAGAAGCTAGCTGAACTTCAGTGGCTGAGGCATTAAGTTAAAAAATGAACAACTATTGACTCACCAAGATAGACTTGTTTCCCACAATCCCTGTCAGCCAAAATGTGTCTTATTAATGGATGGCATTTAGTTAACAGTAATGCATAAATTTGAACCTATAACATCCCATTGTAAGGACACAAAGCATATATTCGAATGCCATTATCCACGTACTGTAATTTAATAAAATCAATTCTCGGTAATAGTGTGACCAACCAATCAACTGCTCCTTTATTACTATTGAATCTAGAATTAAAAATGGATCGAAGAAAGTTTTGATATTGACCATATGTGAGATTCCCATCTTCTAATCCGCTTGTAGAATGTAACACCACGATACTGTGAACTCCTAGAGCATGGGACGTATGTTCTCTTCTTGATGGGATGTGTACCATCCTTGGGCGTCAGTGTCCTGAATGATTCCGCTTGAAGAAATGTAAGCCCCACCCAATGAACCCTTGGGAGTTGAGGTCACTTGGGGATCATGACCTGAGACTAGAACTCTTGACCAACTAGGAAAACTGGTGAGTTATTCTATTCATACATCATGATCCTCTATTTCTAACCCCATTACTTGCCTCCATGCAATTTCCTTTCATAATATTACTGAAAGAAAACCCGAAGAGCTTACCAGGTTGAACTTAGGGTTCAGATACCGGGCTACTAGCATTCTCTTGTGAAGATCTTGCATCCATATCTATGTGTTCAGATGGACAATCCTGGCTCATTGAGCACTCCTCACAATCAACAGACACTGTAGTATTTCCAGTCGCCACCGATGAACTGGAACTTGAACTCGAGATGTTCTCATCACGAAAATTAGCATTTCCTAGAGAAACAATTCCTTCAGCTGAACATGCTGCCTCGGTTGGCACCACAACCTATGGCTCTTGGTAGCCTCTGGGATATGATTCAGATCCCACATTAGAAAACCTAACAAAAATTGAAATGATAGAAGATGATAAAACCAGTGGACAATGGTCGAAACCATTGGACAATGTATAGTCAAGGAGGAAAACTCGTGGCATAATTGGATATGCAGGAAGGATGATGAAGTGAACAGTGGTTTCAAAGAGAACCTCATAGAGAAAAACACCTAATGACGTAACAAGGAGACCCATAGGACTAAAAATCCCCAGAAGGATCCCTAATAATAATGAAAAGATCCAATGGCTAAAACATGACATGAAATATTCAATGTCAATTGGAGTCAAATTTTCATATGATAATAGTACATTGCTTCTCCTTGAGTTTAGTCTATCATCCATTTTCCATAAGCTAATTCTGATGAATTTGTAATGGTTCTACAAACTACATAACTGAAACCCTAATAACAAGGGTGTGTAGCTTTTGCAATCTTGGCCAATAATGAATCATGCCACCAGTTTGAGTGGAAAAGCAACCAAGTAGTTTTTTGTGCTTAATTGGAAGCCCTTTCGATTTTTTATTAGGCAAACAGGCTCCAAAAGGTTCCATAAATGCATAATGTTTTTTAGTAACTAAGCATGCTTCCATTATACTTGATTCTCATCTAAATAACTTTCCAATCTTTGCAAAACCCAGTGTGCAATCTAATCATTCTCACACAATCTATCAATGGGCATGTAACATTAGCTTGCAGCATTGCCTCTGATTAATTGATCTTTACATAACTTAATGCATGATCTCCTATATTTAGAATTTATTTAAGTAATCAACTAAAAAGAAGAAATCCTAAAACAAAATTCTTACTTTAGTTTTAAACTTCATTCATTAATATAGCAATTGCAGAATTTGCAGCACTAAGCAATTAGGATTTCTAGTTGCAAACTCTATATTTGTAGGGGTGGAGATTTCGGTCCTATCCCACAATTGTGAAATTCAGAGCCTTATTTTTTCCATTCAGGTGGCCATGAAAAGGTCATTTGATAATTTTGTTGAATTTATTAAATCTAAGACAGGAGATAATTTATAACTATGATTTTTTTTTGTAAGTAATCACCGAGGGAGTTTCAAACCGGTGAACTTAAACAAGGAGTGTCTTAACAGTACACCCATTCACTATCTATTTTATGCCCCGTGGGCTAAGTTATAACTATGATTTAAACAAATACCCTAAAATAAAATATGTAGCAGATCAATTTTCGGAGCTTGATCTCAAAAGTAACAATATATGTCCTAATTATCTCTTCACAAACATGCTAGAAAGCACCCAAGGTGGCGATGAATCTCAAACTCTTTTTCCAATTACTGGAATTCTGAAGGGGAGTCACGTTTACATGTCTTAGATTCCACCAGACATCTCTCGAGCCCGATATTAGTAATCGAGAGAAGCTTTAGGCTAGGGAAAACAATCCCAGGCAGGCTGAGCAGTCAGGGGGAGCAGATATAGCTACATAGTTTTTGTGGTTAGCCATAGTCCACAGCCACTAATTACATGACCCCTTGCATCCTTCTGGCCATATCAAAAGGTGAGGAAGTCCCTAATTTCAGAGGAACCTCGCATTAGATGGCCCTAGAAACATAATTCTGATGAGATGCTACCTTTCATTGCGTGGTGGCTTCTGGTAGTTTAAGTATTAATTTTTTTTTGCGCGAGTTATTTCATCTTAGTGAGTATTTACTGCTACAATTTCCCTATGGAGCCTTAAATTTTTGGATGTTATAATGTCTATCATGAAAATTGTTGTGGACAGATTGCTTGATAAAAACATTTACTAATAATCTAGATTAGTGGGAGTGTTTAACATAGGCCCATTTTTTTCTTGTGTTAATCAGCTATTTGTCCTGACTCTTAAGCTAGAAGGTAAGGTCATCTCAACTTGAAAAGAGCGGTCACCAAATAAAACCAGTGCAGGACTGAGGGACCAAATAAGGCATATGACCTTAGCTTATTTGGAAGGGTTAACATGCACAGTATCCAAGCCATTGAGTAAATCCTTTCATGAGAAAATAAATCCCAAGACATAATGTTAGAAGATTTTACCTTTCAATTGGAAGGGTTGATTGGGACCTTAGTCGAATGACCTTTAAGAACCAAATAAATCTAGCTCAGGACATTGACTAAGAAGGATCGGCCTTTCAAGAGCAATGCTTCGCATTAGACTCATCGACCAAGACCTTGTTAGCTGGCCCGCTGGTTTGACATAGCCTGTAGGAGAAACCCTTTGATTTGTAATTGAGAGTTGATCAATATCTTCTTGGGTTGGTTGCACTTTTTTTTGGCACCAATTAAACCAAGGTGCCCTCTTACAATGTGTCACACAACGTATGTAACCCTAATAACCTAGAATTGGAAAAAAATTGAAGTCGGGGTAGAGTTGATGTTTGAAGAAAAGAGAGAAGCAAATGTTTTAACTAAATAATTAAGTTAAAAAATAAAAATATAAAACAACCACCATCATAAATTGATTTTAACCCCATTTTTTGTAAGGAGCAGTAGGTTTGCACCCTTTTTTTCTAATCCTTCTATGTATTCAAAATATCCAATTTTAAGATAAATGTATGCTAGTTAATATACTTTGCATATAAGTGAATTTTGTAAACAGAATTCACACCTAGATCCTTGATCCAAGTTATGATTTTGATCAACATTCAATGAATCTAGGTTATGGTTTTAATCGAAATTCGATGAAAAAACACATGGTGTGGCATACCTTTCATTCTTAGGAACCCAATTTTTCTCTGGTGAGCGAGGATAGACTTGCGGAAAAGAAACATCCTTATGTGCCACGTGGAATTTATGGTAGTAGCTGGAAGAGAACACCACCTATATTGCATGTCTGTGAAGATCAAGGAATTTAGATGCAGTATTCCTCCCAACAGAGTGACAACAGACATAAAAGTGGCCTCCCCCCTGTGACCTATTCCAAAATTCAAAAGACTAACTAATATTGTTTACATATAGTGGCACAAAGTCAGCTATGGAGGCCTCATAATGCAAATGAGGATCATTCCTAAGAGAATTGATGGAGAATGGAAAGAAAAAGAAATGGGCCTCCTCTGCATTCATTGTGAGAAATGGACTCTGGAGGAGATTGATTTTGAACATGTGATCATTGAAATGATTGCCAAGTTTTGGGTTATTTGAGTTTGGGTGGGGAAGAAAAATCCCCGCAAAGGATTATTGCTATTTAGTATAAAATAAACATACTGGGACTTCACCCTCTTAAAACCCTAAATCCGATAAAATTTACTGGCCCACTTCAAATCTGCTACCTCACTTCAAGGACAGGAAAACAAATACTGTGCAATAAATGGAAAACTGAGAAAAAAGAAGACCGCATCCTTCGACCATTTGACCAACTTAAGAGTCACTTCACAGCTCTCTGCGACGAGCAGAAATAACCGGACTGTAGGGAAAATGAAGGGGTGTTTCAGGATAAGAATGTTGATCATCTGACTAACTTAAGAGTCACTTCACGGTTATCTGCGACGAGCAGAAATAACCAGACTGTAGAAAAAATGAAGGGGCTACAAACGTGAAATCTGGCGAGTTTATTACAGAATGCGTGGAAGATGGCTATTCCCCTGAAGGCCGACGATTCTACACTTTTCTAAAACCCAACTTCTAAGAGAAAAATCCCT
>LPNX010638437.1:709352-765779 GCA_001517045.1 Pseudotsuga menziesii | reverse complement strand
GAGGATATGTGAATGCAACTACTCAGTGTGTATGGTTGGAAGGTATACTTCAGAGTTTAGGATTGGCTTTAGCACTCCCACAATCATCTTTTGTGACAATCAAAGCTCTATAAGGATTTCAACTGACCCATTACAAAGGCAAAGAACCAAGCATATAGAGATTCATATGCACTACATCTGAGGTATAGTGCATGGTCATATCATTGCTCTGCAGTTTTTCCCATCTTATGAGCAAGTTGCAGACATATTCACCTTGAAGCATTCTCAGAGAAGACTTTCACCCATATCAAATCACTACTTGAGTTGGGTGAATAGATGGTGAAGAAGGATTGAAAATAATTTTTTTTCAGTTTTTTTCATGTCCATGTTTTGAGGGGAGCTTTTTTTCCCATGAGGTTTTCTTACTTTCCTTGTTTTGTGGACAAACAATATTTAAATGGTGACCAAGCCTTGTTGTTGGGCCCTATATTTTTTATTTATTCATATAAATTCAGGCTTAAGGGGGTATTAGAAAATTTAAAACCCACTCCATACTTAGGATATGATAATTAGTCATTTTTTATTAATTTGCTAGGTGCTGACTAGGTAGTTGGCTACCTTTTGCCACTTTTGGTCCACACTTTCCATCATTATCCACAAGAGTGCACTTGGATAGATTCTGGATAAGATTATGTCTGCTTTTAATACTATCTAGGAATAGTAAGTGTGCTTTAGACTGTTTTGTCCCACTTTTCTATTTTTTAGTGGATAAAGGTAAAGCCAGTTGGCTTAGCAATTTTGTCTTTTTTTTGCCAACTCACCCTCCATGTTTTTCTCTCCAAAAGCCATGATCTGATTTCTTTTCCATCACTCATCACCTACCATAATTTCTTTATCCAATTCGTCATCCTCTTGAGTGATTTAGCCACCTTGGGGTTTTTTTTGCATATTTAATAAGTCTTCTTTTGCGAGGATTTCAAAATCCTTTGTTGTCTTTCAAATATCTAATGTAATTATATTATATATTTGGACAACAATTACATAGCCTATGTTTGGTTGATGTACTCTTATTCAATAGATGTTTATTGTGTGCATCAATTCAGTGTCTGTTTTAAATGATATATGGTAGTTTTTGCTTAACAACTTTTTTGAATATAATGTTTTCTTTACAAGATCAGCCTATGAATTGATTTTCACATGTACCAATCAGTATGAGGGTTCAATTTTCCAATTCCAAACTTTGTTTATTTCAAGGTGCAAAATTCCTATAAAAAATTTAAAAATCAAATCTATGTCAGGTTAAAATATCCTAATAACAAAAAGAGAAATTGAAATCTCCCAAATATCATTTTGGATTGATGAAATTGTAGATATCAAAAGTTAACATTGCATAGTCCATTGTTAGTTTTAAATGGCATTGTCCATTTTTGCATTAAAAAAACAACAATTTGATCTATAAAAACGTGCAAGTTTATCACCAATGTCATAGAAGAAAGTTCAAATTCCTAGAACATGATAATTTCTCTAGTTAATAAAAAAAAAATATAGAATACAAATTTTATTATAAATAGAATCATTTATTGTGTTTTGAGGTCTATTTTATAATGTAATATGGAGAAATGTAAAACTATAATGTGCATATAAATGAAAGTGTTCATATTTATGTTATTTAATTTATTGATATGAACTTAAATTCATCTTAATGATCAATTTAACAACTCCAATTAAATTTAACATTTTCTTATTTTTTACACTAAATGGAATTTCATCAAAATATTTAATTTCTCACAAATTGAATTACAATTCAATTTTTATACTAAATTGAATTACACTTCAAAGAACATCTTAGATGAATTAGAACTCCTATCAAAGGTATTGAAAAACAGTGGGTACAATACAAAAGACATAAAAAAGGCCCTCAAAGTAGCTCAAAAATCAACAAATAAAGATAAAAAACAAAAGCAAGACTACTCAAAGTTAGCCATTATTCCTTACATTCATGGTACTTCTAAAAGATTTCTCATATGTTAAAAAGTAAACAAATCAAAATAGTTTTCCGTCCTCCAAATTCACTAAGAAACATTTCAACCCCATGCAAAAGAAAGGTGTCTACCTATTATCTTGCTCTTGTGATGATGTACACATAGGTGAGTCTGGATGATCTATACAAGTGAGACTAAAGAACATTGTGCGGATATAAAACATGAGAGAAAGAAATCAGCAATGGAAGAACACTCTTTAAAAACTAAACATCAAATACGTATGGAGGATGCAAAAGTCATAGCCATAGAATACCATTACAACAAGAGGAAAATAAGAGAAGCTATTGAGATTGAAAAATACACAAATAATCTTAACAAAGATGATGGGTTAATATTATGCAAATCCCTTAAACCAATAATACATTCCCTAAAAGTAAAAAACTAACTGTCACCAAACCAAAAAATGGCTGAAAACAACTATTTATCAATAAGAAATAACCTAGTTTCCATTCCTCGTGATGGACTCAGCTTAGAGTCTAAAACCTACTTAGAGTTGAAAAACTATTGACTCAGCTTAGAGTCTGAAACCTACTTAGAGTTGAAAAACTACACGCACAATCTCCTATTGTCTCCACTTAAGATGAACACCAGCGGAAATATAAACCAAATCCTCTAAATTTATTTGATATATTAATTAGATAAATCAATTATATATTACAAACAATCAATATAATAAATCTTACAACACCATAAACTATATTAGAAAAAAATTAAATTCAATAAAAAAAACTAACCATAATAAAAACTATTTAACATTTATAAAAAATTTAATAAACTAAACAAACATAAATCCATTTCATTTCTATATTTTTTTTACCATTAAAATAGTTAAATTTCCAATCTTTTTAAAATTTTAAATAAATTAAAATTAAAATATAAATATGTTTTCTGCATTATTTTCTATATTTATAAATATGACTATAATTAAAATTAAAATATAAATATGTTTCCTACATTATTTTCTATATATTTATAAATATGACTGTATTTTATTTTATTTTATTTTTTAAATTTAATTGCCATCCTTTATTGATTTATGAAATTATATACTGACTTATAAAGCTTTGAAAATAAGTATATTTGAAATGATAAGATTGTGTTAAGTAACTATTTTAAGTTTTGAGTTAATCAAAATGTTTGAAATTATAGATATAGTTATTGGAAATACATATATAAAAGATAATTAAAATGTTTTTTTTTTAATAAAAACTTCTTAAAATTATTTTTGGAAGCTGCTATTTTGCAATTTGGTAATTTTTGCAATCAGGTTTATCTGTATTAGATTAAATGATCCATTTTAAAACTAACCAGATAACCAAAATTGGGATTTAGGTAGTCTAAATTGTCATTTTAACATAATTTGCTCTCCTGAATTCAGGAGTGTTGGGCGCTTGTTTTATTAGCTCTTATACTGTTACTTATTAAAATTATAGATATAGTTATTGGAATTACATATTTTAAGTGATTAGTATGACTTTATTAACTAAAAAAAATCTAAATTGCTCTGAACAACTCATTAAAACATAAATATATTTACTAACTTCTTAAAACATTTGACTTATAAAAAAGATTCCATGTCCAGTTAAATTTCTTTTAAGACAAATTGCAGAGAAGCTAACTACACAACAGCATAAACCACCGAATAAGCATTTGTAGAACTTCTGTATACACCTTGTTGGCTGTTATATACAAAGAGACGTGCAGATTATATTGGGGATGGTCATTGAAGACATTGTATCTCTGTAATGTATTCAACAATTCCATAAAAAACTGAAGCTTTTCAATGCACTAAACATAACAGTGCGCAATAACACAGCGCACATGCTTTTAAAGTTGTTTTGTACGTTATAAGAAAAAATAATCAATATGATCAAATCGCAACAAAAGAAAAACAATCACAATAAATACCTTGAAAACGCTGGGACGTTGTATTAAGGATTGGAGATAAAAAAACAAAAATATAATTAGGGACATTCTTTATGTTTATTCATTTATCACTTATTTTTTTTATATATATATTTTTTTATTCTTTTAGTTATCTGTCATTAATGTAATGGTTGGTTATTCATTCATCAATTACTACTTGTCTATTTATCAACTATCAATTATTTTTTTTATGAGTTATCCATTCATCAGTGTATTTTTTCTTTTCAACTGTCATGTTTTGGCCAGACAAATAAACCAGCAAGTATACACAAATGTGCAAATTGTTCTATCTATCAATAATCAGCTTGTCAGCTTGTTTTTGCAAACTTTAATGCTGGGGTTGCTACTCAACAGGTCTTTGGATCTCAATCACCTTAAAATTCAACTGCCTGTTCAACTGTAACCTTGGTAAATTAAAGTCTGGCCAACAAGTTGGTTAATTTTAGCCAAAATGGTTTGGCTGTCATGTTTTTGATTTATGGTTAAAAAATACAATATAACTTTATAATATAAATATTCAAATGCACTTTAAATTTTACTGTCATGTTTTTTATTTATGGTTAAAAATGTACCATTCTTCAAATATCGGTGCAATTATGAGTGTAACCTTTTGACAAAAATGGCAGAAAGTACACCGTATAAAATTTGAATTAATATAAAACACACACAGGGTAACAGAAAAGTACACAACTGGCAAGAACTCGTTCAAACTCCATCATTCTCCATGTGCCTGAAGACTCTTCTCAATGCATGTGCGGAGTTTAAGTGCTCAACGTCTCACACCCTTTTACCTGAAAATACAACAAGTCAAAACTTTCAAGAGAACAACGTTGCAAAGCTAAAATTTTGAAACTCATGAAAAAGAACGTTTACACTGAAATTGAATTTGAAAGCATAGCATATGGTCCCACTATGGTCTCTTCTCACCTTACCCCACGTGATGGTCCCACTATGGTCTCTTCTCACCTTACCCCACGTGATTAACAAACTACAGGCTCCTCTCCCGAGGGAAAGTCTGTCCAGCATATAGTCACCGCCATTATTTATGTGGGTGACATTTAATAAATATAAATATATTTCATTTTTATTATCGTTATTGTTATTTATTATATTTTGTAAAAATGGATATATATTGTAATAATTCAAAGCTATATATATATATATATATATATATATATGTTTTTTTGTTTAAAATATAGATGGAATTGACACATGTAGAATCCGAAGATACTAAATCTATTTTTTCAATCAAAAATAAAATTTGAACCATGAAAAATAATGATCTTACCAAAGATTTTTCTACCAATTTCAACTGTTTCAACTTGAAAATTCCAAATTGTTTAGGGTCCCTATAGGTAGATGGTACCCACTTTCCTTGCAATGGAAATGCATGAGTGCTAACATTCAATAACACTCACACGTGTTCCTAGTTTGGAAACTGTCAAAACCACAAACACACATGCATTCTAAAAGCGTGTACACATTATTAATGCATGAGATTTCCCAAAACACGCACACACTAATAATGTGTCATGCTCCTCTATGTATAAAAAGCATGTTGTGACCCATTTTCTCACCATTCTATCCCTTTTCCGTGGCATGCGCGGCTTCTATAACAATGATACGCAACACGTGCATGCCTCCTCCACCAATCAAGCGTCCCAACCATCTATCCAGGGAATTCTCTTTTATTTTTGTCATTTTTCTTTGATTTTTTATGATTTAATAAAAAACTCAATTGTAAATGAATCATAATTTAAAAGAAAACATTATTTTACATGCAAATTCTCTCTCCTTTGTCACAGTGGAAGAACATCACAATGGAATAAACTTGGTAACCAAACACATAAATTAACAATAATCCTAAGGATAACTCAAGCACACAAAACCCTGAACCAAATTCAAAAGTAAACATTAACCATGAGAAGAACCCAAGCATAGAAAGTCAAATTAACCAACATTTAAACCAATTAAGAACCTTGGTTCAAGAGCTCGGAACCACAAGGGAACCATCAAGACTATCCTTATCCACATCCCTTAATAACAACATTTCCTCTGTTGACAATGCTCACGGTCAATTGTTGAGCATAATTAAATATAGGGCCAGGATGGAACAATCCTATTCCACTCGTCTCGATAAAGAACAAATCAAAGTTTGAACATTTCAAAACAAACTATTGTTAGTTTTTTCATTGACCCCAAGACTATCCAAGCCCTTGATCCACACAAAAGGTTCCTTTGCATGGATTGTTGCACATACAACCCATGGAAAAAATTGGACGAGTTGATGGTTTATGGTTTTCGAAAAACCTCCCTGCAACAATAGGGAGGTTCCAATATATTTTCTTTGGAAACTATATGTTGAGTTCATATTGGGTCTCCACGTGAACTAATTTGACATTAGTAAGTTTCAAGGGGTTGGTCTTGGATCTTCCCAAGAGAGACCAATAGCTAGGTGTAACTTAATGAGATGGACACTTTCTCCTAAGTGTACGCCTAACCCCCCCCATACACCTCAGTTACTAGCTCACCTAGATGACATTGCCACTACCTTATCACAACTTACACATAGTGTGTCACGTCGCGGTTCATTCATGGAGTCATCTAGACATGATCCATCAGAGAAATATGGAGGACCCTCGAGTGTAGGTCCTTCACGACCCATTGATCATAGACCTTCCATGATAGCTAGTGAGGAAAATAATTCTTCCAATAGTTGTGGATTACCCCATCGGTGCACTCATTGCATGCATACTTTCCATGGCCCTATAGAGAATACTGCATGAGATAGTATTTTTTCTGAGGTTAGTATGATTTGTAAATGGTGGTAAATCATCGAGTATAAGTTTAACTGTACATTTGAAAATTATTAGATAAACTTTGCTTGAAGTATTTATATGTAACTAATGTTTTTTGGCATGTACAGTTGTTCTGAGATGAAACAATTGCATCAAGGTGGGATGACATTAGTCCTCCTAACCTTTATTCTTCCATGGAATCAAGAGAGGATATTGAAACACCTCACATACATGTAATAATTTAAATGAGTGTATGATTGTAGGATTTAAAAATTGATTTAGTTGCAATTGTAAAAGTTATTTATGAGAAATCAATCTTAATGTTGTTTTGACGCCGAGAACAGATCTGGTCGTCAATGCAAGGAAATCATTCTGATATGAGAACTTTAGAAAATTGTCACAAGTAATTTTCCTATTTCCAAGTCGTTTGGGATGATCACTTCTAGTGGATTTAATCCTCTGTTGGCTTTAAGGGTTTGATCCTTAGAAGAGGAGACTTATGGTTTTTATGGAAGTTGTTGAAAGTAACTTAACATAAAAAAAAATTCTAAAAGTAAATCAAAGTAGACTTGGTTACAAAATCCAAGCACAAAAACCTTCTCGGAATTAGTTAAAACTATGGAATACATTATTAATTGTGATATTATTGAAAATCAATCAAAGAAAAATCTTTGATCGATTAATCAAAGCCCCTGCTACTCATAGTTAAATTGAAACATCCATGTGCATAATTATGAAACAAACCAAAATGCCAAGAAGAGTCAATTATGAAATTAAACAAACAATTAAATTAGAGTCAGTATGTCATCATGTTGAAATTGAAAATACACAAAGGAAATATGACATAATGGAAGCATATAAATAAAATCATATGACCCCGTAGCACTAGCTCATCATAAGAGAAAAATACATAACGATTAATTAACCTTTGTAATCATTAACATCTGAGATTAATTAATACGTGATTCAATAAAAGGACACCAAGAAATAAATAAAAATTTATCTATAGGTTATTGAATCATCACATGCAGGAATTATTCCACCTTTCATTAACAAGTATGCAAAAATTTACATAACCGTTTCATCAAAAGATAAAGACTTCATACAAGTATTGGCATAATAAATTCTACCAACGATTCTACAGGGTATCCTCTCTTGCCTCATCGAAGGAGTCAAATAAATACAATAAAGTAGATAAGATAGATCCACAAAATAAGGAGAAATACCCTAAACCTGAGACACGAATGCTAACTACTCTACAAAGGATAAGTAACAAAATCCTTCCATTTAGAATATACATCCCACATTTCGGTCATATCTAGGTAATTGTCATGTTAAGGATGTAATTTTTCTTTACATCAAAAAGATTTAATTTCTTTGAACCGAATCTTCGACCAACTATCTAAAAATCCTTGGAAGGTAGCTCCAAGTTGTGTTGGAGTAAAAAAAAACAACCTAAATGAAGATATATCTATTTGAGTAATATTATCTCAGATCATATCTTCCGATTGATCTCGTTGCACCTCCACCTTAACAATATTTTAATATATGTGAAACATAACCTACATAATATCAAGATTTTCTAAAAATATATCTTAGCCCCAATCGATAATGTTAAGTGGTTTCCATAAACATTACTAACTAGACCTCAAAATTTTACTTATAAATCTATAAAAAATAACAATAGGTGTTTCATTATGAAATGCCATTGGCCTAAATGCAAAAATTAGCTCATTGTAAAGATTAATCTAGAAATTTTCTTATTTTAAGAAAAAAATTGTAAATAGAGACAAATAGTTTGTTTTTCCAAAACAAAGGTAACAAAATATACTAAGGTAATGGATTGTGAATCCACCATGGGAAAGCCTTCGATCCTTGTCCCAGACATTTTCTTATTTTACGAAAAAAAAATGTGAATAGATACAAACGGTTTTTTTTTCCAAAACGAAGGTAACAAAATTATACTAAGATAATGGATTGTGAATCCACCATGGGCAAGTTCAATCCTTGTCATTCACCCATAAAAATAAACAAAAATGAATTAGATTTGATTCTTGGTCATTTTCATAATCAAGAAGAGAATTCCAATTACATAGAAACCAAGGTGGAACATCGCTTAATTGTCATGCACCTAATGATTACGAAGTGATGGGAAGCCACAAAGTCACAGTTGCATGGGTATCGGTCCCGGGATTTTGGCAACATGTACTCGATGTTTCCCTGCTCCTGGGAGCTTGGAAGATGGTACGAAAGGCCCCCTTTTTATGGGATCTTCTTTAGGAACTTGGGAGCTTTTCGAGAGCTTTTTGGGAACTTGATTTTTTCATTACCTTTTTATTGGGAGCTTGTAGAAGCTCCCTGTCTGTTTGGTAGCTTCCAGAAGCTCCCAAACAGACAGGGATATTCTACAAGCTCCGAACCATGTGGAGGCCAAAATCATAAGAAAAGTTTTGAAAATCAAATTGAATGATTGAAGTTTATTGTGTTAAGAAATCACCAATAATAAAAATTTCAATTGAATCTATCAATAATGCCATTATTTTATTTTCAAGGTTATATAAATAAAGAGGAGCCAGACCTCTTCAAATGTTTATATCCATTCACACTCAAAATATATGCCGCAAGTGTACTTAAGTGAATACAAATGGATATTTTACAATACTAAGATATTGAACAACTTTAATTCATATCTCAAATTATTATAGCTAGCTTATGTTGTTCATGCTGACTGATATAGAAATTTAGGATCATAAACCATATCAAACTCAAGATACCAAAAAAATTGAAAGTTTGTTAGTTGAACTTAAAACAATCAATTTCATTCACATTAGAAGTAAGTAGTAGTTACCCTAAAAAAGTGTAGAGGAACCCAAAGACTAAGCACTCTTAGGAGCAATAATATAGATGGAGTTGGAAAAAGGAATTATAAAAATATTGAATCTTATGATTTATGAAGTTATTGGTGCTTCGTACACATATATGCAACCTGCCTTTACAAACTCGTACAATGAGATTTGTATAATTTGGACCTAGAGGAGTGAGAAAAAGAGGAGTGAGAAAATTTAAAACAAATGAAATATTTCATAACACTACTAGAGGATTAAGAGGAAAAAATAGTTTAATCTATGAAATTAATCGATTATGTTTTTTTTAAAGTTTTTTTTTAAAATATATTTTAAAAAATTAATATATATTATTGTCGCTCCCAACCCCACGTTTCCTACAAATTTGGGTGAAGATTCTAGCTGTATCGGATACTCATGTCCGCGTACCCAACGTACATGTGTTCCAGAAACTTGTGCAACATAGCAATAAGTTAATCAACCAAAGGATCTTTATAAAAAAGTTAAATATTTTTATTAGTAATTAGTGGCTCATCAAAGTGCAATTCAACTTTGATAATATTATTTTGGTGTTGCAAAGAATGGACATATCTCTTCATTAAAATTGACTTCATAAGACCTTCAATAGTATTGAATGGTCATTCATTGTCATGATGGTTAATTATCTTGAGTTAATTTCATTCTTTATGAGAGATGTCAAGGAGTTATTCTTTGAAACCTTGAATTGTCTTTATGAGGCTATAAATCATAATAGATTTGTTTATGGGATTTCCAAAAGAAGAGGGATTATTTAGATTAATTAATTAGGTTTTTATACAAAATAGATTTAAGGTTTGAGATATTATATGTTTATTCATCCAAACTTGATCTTGAAAGACAAATTGATATTCATCCATTAAAACTTGATTTTTGAAAACCATTTTATAGTGAGACAAATTCTTCTTTAATGCTTTCTCTAAGCCTTCCCTATTTTAAGGGAAGATATCTTCTCATAGGATTATTGGGAGGATGGAGCTTTGAATAAATCCTTCATCAACCTCTCCCCCATTTTAATCCATTAGAGCCTTTCTCTTAGTTTGGCTTTCTTAGCACTTTGAATTATCTCTTTTCAAATGATATATAATTGTGAGATATTGTCCCTTTGATATATCTAATTTTGTATATACTTAGGAGATAGAGAAATACATGTGTTGATGGTCTAAGACTGTTTATTTTTCTAATGTCTTAACTACTCAAGGTCCTCCATAGTCAAAGAAAAATGTGTTTTTCTCAATCAAGATGTTTGAGTACCCTTATGATTGTCTGTATCGCCAATTTTACCAGACAACCCACAAGTTTGATGAATATTGTTGTTTGAACTTCTTAGGGTCATAGAGACTAATATGATATTTTAAAAATATGTTCAAATATTTTCCTCTAGTGACTCGGGGGATTTATATGAAGCAACCCTTCTTTTAATTCTTGGGGTTTCCATGTTAAAATCAACATAGATAATACAAGGGGCCCCAAGGGGCTCATTGGATTAGATGCAATTTCAATTCCTAGATCAATAATCCAACTTATATTCGTAGAAGAATTATAGAAACTAGTTGTGAAAAGCCCCAAGGAATGTACAAACAATCATGGTACCTTACAAGTTTTTTTATCCTTGGGTTCATAAATTAAAGAATCAAATAATTTAACCTTTCTTGTTTAAATAATATGGTAATTAAATTATTTGTCACCATGGACATGCCCTTTGTGAACATTTAGAACCCAAAAAATAATTTATGGCCATCCACAATGCAAGAAATAAGGAGCAATGTTTATGTACAGCCCCAAAATGATGTCACGAAATCCAACTTGAGGGACAATGTCCACACTATTGAGGATCACTATGTTGGACTTCTATATAGCAAGCTTAGAGATCAATTATCTCTAAGGGAATATGTTCTTATGGGGTAAATGATTATAATATGACCATCAGACCCACATTGTGCAATATGGTTGGGTAGGGAAGAGGGAAATACCTATAGAGATTCATATGACACTACTAAGACATATGAGGTTGTTTTTCATTGGTAGTAGCCCATGGGAACATCAAAATAAAATAGATGTGTACAAAAAAATGTTTAAAAGTAAACTTAATAGTGGGTTCTTGGAACAACTAGATCAACGCCCATCAATGTGAACAATATCATATTGGCATTGCCACCAAATGTAGGATGTAATGGAGAGATAATAAAAATAAATGGAATTGAATGGGAAAAAAACTCTCTGAAGCCTTTCAAATTTTGAAATTCACACTTTTGGAATCAAAATTCGCTATTTGGGAATCAAAATTCACACTTTTGGAATCAAAATTCGCAATTTGGGTATCAAAATTCAAAATTTCGGAATCTAAATTATTCGAGATCCACACTTTCATAATCATTATTCACACTTTAAAAAACCTATATTTACACTTTCAGAATCCTAATCTTCACTTTAGAAACACTGATATTGAAACTTTCAAAATTGAAATTTAGATTTTCTTAGTCTAGCTGATTACTTATTAGTCCAAGTATAATGAAATTTGTGTTTTCGGTTCGCCATTTTATATAAAATAGATGAATCAACACCTTTAGTTAATAAATCTATTGGTAGATTATTAAGATATTTACAAGGAAATTGACCAAAGCAGTGGTATCAAATCTTATCATAGACTAACTCATTTGCAGATACAACTAGTGTAGTGAATATATCTACCATATTTCCCATTCCATATTATTTATGGGTTGAATCTAAGGAGGAGTGATATAGGTGGTTAAGTCTCTAATATATATGAAGATAAGTTGTAATTTATAGGCACATGCAGAAGAAATGAAGCAAATTCTTGCACGTGTGAGAGAGAAATTGTTCAAGAAGAATCTCAAATACATGGAATAAATTGGCATATGTAGAAGATTTACATCTTTTTAGACTCTATACGAAGTGATAGTTCATTTGAAAAATGTCGTTACCAAAGAGGATACTATAACAAGCTCAATGTGAAGAAGATAGGGCCATGTAGAGTGACGATTAAGTTGGGGTTAATTTGTATGAGATATAATTTCCTGAAGAGTTGGATTTTCATTGATATTTAAACATATCAAATGTTTATCAAGTTCAAGGGAATCAATGCAAGGGATGTGGTTGATAATGAAGATGAAGAATACAAATGAGAATAGAATAAAAAGAGAAAATTCCACAGAGAAACCCTAAAGAGATCACAAAGCTAGTTGAGGAGAAAATGTTGGATTCAATTAATACTAAGATGTACAAGCAATGTTAACTCATTTGGAAATTAGATACACTTGCAAAAGAAGTGACATGAATTCCAAAATCAATGTTATGTAATTTCAAATGAAGAGAAGAGATCATGAATGAGATGGGAGGTGTTGATTCATCACGAGGATGTGTGTTTCTTTTTCAACAAGGGGAGATTGATGTAGGATAATTTATGAAGGAAAATTTTAAAAATTGATAAAGGAAGGATGAACATGGGAATATATTCATGCTATGATTCACATCTCCAATTGACGAAGTTCAAAGTTTTTTCATGGCATAGAGGAAGTCGATATTATGTCAACATAGTGAAAATGGGAGAAAGTGCCATCCCATATATACGAAGTTAATGGCATTAGTGTCATATCAAGACTTTTTGGAAGTTTATGTTAGGTTCCCATTGCCAATATTGATCATTGTCAAATAAAGTGAGACCAAACACTAATGTTAAGTCAATAAATATGATAAAGAATCGCCATTGACCATTATATCAAAAGGAGGGGTTGATAGTTGGATTTGATGGAAGTGTTTTACCTTAGGTTATTCCCTCACTCACAAATGGGCCAAATGCCAAGGCATGGTGTGCAAGAGTACCTTATCGGGTCAATCTAGGCCTTCAAGCTAGCACTCATGTGAGAGCGGGGTTACCTCAATATTGATTAAGATGAGAATTTTTGTTTGTCATACAAGAACAACCTTTTCAATCTATGAATCTTAGACTATATTTATAACATATATAAGTGGCATATGAGTTTATCTTTGTTATTTATTTAAGACAAAATAAAAGGATTTTGAGCCAAATTTTTGTGTGATCTTAAAGAATACAAACAATAAGGGGCTCTAACAAGTTGCATCCATAGAAATGGTCTTATGCACCATGGGAACCATAGTCTTGTTTTGGTTGGAAAATGCACGGGGGATTCACCTTGTTGAGCAATATCTTATCACGTTCATTCATAAAGGGTGGCGGGGGGTTAATTATGAAAAATAAGGTCAATATGATGTAGGTATTAGGGAGAGAGGAGTAGGTTATGGGGGGTTAATAGTTATTCTAGGGTTAAAAGGGGGTTTCTATTAAAAATAAGGAATATATCGTAAAAATAGGGTTTTTTAAATTGGGAATATGTATTGGGAGGGGGGATCAACAAAAGGATTTTCATAGGTAATTATTAATATCTATTGAAATTAGGGGTATTCTTTAATATCCCGTGAACGAAGGCTCTATGACATGGTTTCATCGAGTGAAGACCCTATGGGAAAATGAATCAATGAAAATGAAAAATATGGTTTAAGAATGAGGGTGAAACTACTTTCCTAACAGATTAAAATACATTGGTTTATTCAACCCTATGTGATATGGAGAATGAAAGAGAAAATTGGTATAACTTGCTTGAATCTATTATTTATTAGTGGAAACAACCTTAGTATTGATTTTAGAGTAAACCTAACAGTTCATTTATAAAATAGTATCTCTAGTGTTGGGGACTATAAAGTCTCATGTCTAAAATAAGCATTTATTTATATATTAAATGTGTTAGGGGATCGTATTATAGTGATACTATAAGAAGATCTTCAATTTTTTATTTCTTCTTGCATGTATTTCTATTATGAATCAAATTTCATAAAAGAACAAACTACGAAAAATAGGGTAATCCCATGCCTTGAGAATGAGTAAATGAGAACAATAAGATGCATCTTCTATGGGGAAACCTACTTATACAATATATAAAATACATAAGACAAGATGAGATGATTATACAAATGAATCTCGTTCAATATAAATAGGAGATGAAGTGATCATTATGTGACCTAATATTAAGCCAATCTAACAATAACTAATATAATTATAATGAATTATGGTTAGAAACATAACATAACCCCTCTCTTTAAAAAACATTTTCCCTGAAGCTTGTAATTGAGGGTGTTTCTTCATGAATTGCTTTTCTTCCCATGGGGATTCTTCTGGAAGCATATTCTTCCACTTGATTAGGTACTCCATAATGGTTATATTATGCAAAGATTGAGAACATCTATTAATAAATTTTATGGTTCCAAAATCAACTTCCCTTCTTCATCTAATTCTAGTAAGTTTTGTTTGTACTTGTATGGTATGTCCCAAAACCTTTTTCAAGCAAGATACATGCAAAAAATTATGAATGCAGGAGGAAGTCAAATCTTACCAATAGGCCACTTCTCCATTCTTGTGAAAAACCTTGTAGGTTCCATAAAATTTTGGAGCTAAATTTGTATACTTATTATGTTTGAGAGTAGATTACTTATAAGTTTGTGGTCTCAAATATACCCTATCACCCTCCTCAAATTGTCTTTCACTTCTATGTTGATATGCTTATTGTGGCATCCTATTCTATGCAATTTGAAATTTTTCTTTAAGGATTTGAAAATTTTCCTTATTATTTTCCATATGTTCATCCACTACCTATACTTTGGAATGATATTGCAAAAAAATGTAATAGTAGGATCTGGATAACCATAAAGAGATTCAAATGGCTTCATCTTTGTAGTTGTGTGATAGGTTGTATTATACCACCATTTTATTAAAGGAAGCCACTTGACCCATTGAGATTGCTTGTCCGAAGAAAAACAACAGAGATAACCTTCTAAACATTTGTTAACAACTTTTGTTTGTCCATTTGTATCTGGGTGATATGTTGAACTCATAGACAACATTGTTCCCATTATCTTCCATAACTCTTTCCAAAACAATCATGTGAATTTTGGATCTCTATCATTGATTATTACTTTAGGGCATCCATGAAGTATATGAATTTACTTCATGAACACTTAGAAAACTTTTCTTGCAGTATGTACTGTACTTTGAATTCCACAAAAATATGCATATTTTGTGAGTCTATACACAACCACAAAAGTGGTGTCCTTACCTTGTGATTTTGGTAAACCTGTAATGAATTAAAATGATATCCCTTCTAATCCTTGATTAGGTAGGTTTAAATGTTGAAGTAACCCTATATGCTTTATTATCTTTATTTCTTTGGCACACCATACATTCTCTTACAAGTGTTTGAATATCTTTCTTCATTTCTTCCCAAAAAAATATTTTTTAATACTTTGATCATTTTAAGGAAACTTGAATGTCATGGCATCGATTTTTTATGATACTCCCTTAATATTTGTCCTTTCAACTTTGATTTAGGGCATACAAATATTCTACCCTTGTACCAAAGGATATCTCTCTTCCATTCCCAATGTTCTATAGGGATATTCCCTTAGTTTAGACATTGTATTTTATGTCTAGTATTATTATATTCTTTACATTCATGAAGAGATTCTTCCAACCACACAAGAATGGAAGATGTCATATAATATAATTTAGAGTATTCTTCTATTCTAGAAAGGGCATCTACTATCATGTTTTTCTTCCTTTCCAGTGTAGACTATTTTAAAATCAAACCCTTGCATTTTCGATACACATTTTTGTTGCTCTTCTAATGACACTCTTTGTTCCAAAAAAATATTTTAGGTTGTCATGCTCGGTCTTGACTTTAAAATGTCTCCCAATTATATATGTTACCAATTTTTTACTACATGCAAAATTATTTCCATTTCTTTTTTCTATGTATATTTCACCATGTCGTTTCCTTTGAATTGTTTCCTTTCAAAATCCAATGTCCTCCCTTCATGCATCAATACAACTCAAAATCCTTGTCCCCATGCATCACATCCGAATATGAATGTTTTACTAAATTCAAGTGTTGCTAACACTAGTGTCAAAAACATAGAATCTCTTCGGAGTGAGAATTCCCAGGTAGCTTCTTCATTCCATACAAATGAATTTTTCTTCAAGAGATTTGTGAGTGGACCTGCAATGAGTGCATAATTCTGAACAAATTTCCTGTAATACCCTGTAAGACCCAAAGATACTCTAAGACTCTTGATGTTGTTAGGAATATGCCATTTTGTGATCACTTCAATATTTTAAGGATCCACCTTGACCCCTTCTCTTGAAACAGTATGACTCAAGTACTTTACTTCTTGTTTCCCAAAATAACTTTTGGATATTTTTACATATAATTGACTGTTCTCAAGAATCTGTAGAACTTAATCCACTTGTTTAATGTATTATTCCCATGATTTTCTATATATAATTATATCATTAAATAAAACCAACATAAATTTTTTAAGATAAGGTAAAAAAATTGTTCATAAGGCTTTGAAAAGTAAAAGGAGCATTAGTTAATCCAAAAGGCATCACTAACAACTCATAGTGCCCTTCATGTGTGCTAAAAGTTATTTTGGGAATGTATTCTTATCTTAATATGATTTGATGGTATCTTGATTTGAAATATAACATATCTGAATCAGATATTAAAATTAACTCCTACTGCTGATAATTATCAAAATATGAATAAAACTCTTACAATTGATTGAAAAAGTCCTTCAACAAGGAACAACACTAGCAGTAAGGACATAAATGAAGAGTGGCATAGGGTTAGGGGATGAGACCAAAGGAAAGGTTTGGAGACTACGATTTCATATCCATAAGCACATGTATGTTGGCCCCTTTTAGGTTTCGAGCATTATCTATGTTGAAGTCTACTCCCAGGCTTATGGGTGTCCCAACCAAGTCAAACTGAGATTGAAAAATAAATTCCAAGAAACCAAGGAATATGGAAGGATGATGTGAGTTATAATTAAATTTTTAGGCCAAAAATATCCATTAAAACAGTTTCATACAAATTTTGGATTGTTTGAAGGTGTTTGGAAAAAACTAGGAATTTGGCCTAGAGAAAGCCTACACAGAGGAGGCCACTCAAATTTTGTACAACCTAAAATAATTATTAATATATGAGTTGGGTTATTTTTTGGGTTTAATTTATAACCTATATAAACTTCCATAATTCAAATTGATATTACAAATCATACATAGCATCAAAAACTGTAAAACTAGTCAAAATTGACTAGTCAATGAGCAGGGGTAAGAAAATATCAATGAATTTCGAATCTGTATTTTATCAGACTTGAAAATAAATATTATCATAGGATTATAATTATATACTAACCATAATCAATATCATATATCATTATTATAGCCTTTACATCAACACCAGTGAATTAGTCTTACAAAATTGCTCATTTAAGGAGCATTGGAAGGCCTCTTTCATGAAAACTTGGAATTCTAAATTTCTTGAGCAGAAATATTACTGTATATTGGAGTTAAAAATATGAATAAGGATATTACAATCTTAGGAATGACTTGGAGTATCTGATCTCCCTCAATGGTGACCAAGACTGAGGAATGGATGCTTATGAACTAACACCTGGGATCGATACGAGAGCATAAGTGAAGTATCCTTCATTGGAGCTCGACTTCCATGGATGGATGGATGTTATAAGAGCTTGAAATTGGACTTCAATGGATTATCCTTGGATATTTGTTGTATGCACTAAATAATGGAAAAGAATAGAAGAGAATGGAGGCTTGGGGCTCATCAGCCAAGGTGACCGAGGCTTATCACTTAAACTAGAATATTAGCTTAAATCAACACCAAATGATTAATGATAAAAAACCATGAAATGGAGTTGGAAGAATTATTTTATAGACTTGAGTGACTTGTTGAGCAAGCCATCCACATATTGAGCAAGTTACCCACTTGCAAACCCTGACCCTAATCCATGAACGTGCCCTCCTTGAGGAAAATAGAAAGTCTAGCCTTAAGATGTTATTTCCCTGCTTGCATCACTCAACCCAAAGTGGAAATTCTCCTTCCTTGAGAAAAATTTGCATTCTTTATGACTGATGATGTTTCCTTTATTGCATCCTTTCACCAAAATGGAAATTGCGCCCTCCTTGACCAAAAGTTTCCTTCTTTGTGTCTGATTGTTTTTATTGTACTTTCCTTCTTTTAAAATTACCTTGCTTTTGACAATTTCCGTCTTTTTATGACATGTTTCTTTTGTTACAGTTTCTATATTTTTGGCTTGATTTCTTTTTAGAATTTTCTTGGTTTGCTCTAGGTTTCCATTTATGAATGCCAACTCATGGTCCACTTGGACCCATGCACCCTCCATGTCACCTAGGACAATTACAACTCATTTACACATTAATTATTTTTCATATTAAAATTGGAATTTTAACCTATTACATGCCTCTATAGTATTAATTAATTAAAAATTCCCTAAGCACAATTTAATTAATTCAATTTTTAGCCCCTAGGAACATGACAAGGTCAACACTTTCAATGTCCTTTCAGGAAGGGAATTTACAGTCCTCTCATCCCAAGTCTGCTTGTCCTCAATCAAAATAAATCCGGGGTGCTGCAAAATTTGTTCACCCAAAGAAGTATTCTCCCATGTAGGAGAACTAGAACATGATACCATATATAAACTATTTGAATAAATTTTAACTTGCTCCATAAAGCCAACATGCAAATAGATGATGCAAAGACAATCAATGCCAGGGTCCCATTGCTTTCATTACATCCCCATCAGTGAGAATTCCTTCCAAAACAACTCCTCAGACAAAAGTATGCCTGGATCCCATTTCCTCAATTGCAAGTATCCATGTAGTAGTGTCAAGGGTAGAAACTTGACACTCTAAGGAATGTCAAGATCCCACTGTCTTGTGTGATGTTGATGTATTTGTAAATTCATAATGTATTCACTTGTATATTTTATGTATTGTACCCCGATGTTCCTATTGGTAAGTATCAGTAATGTAATTGAGTCATGTCATACCCTGATGTTCCTATCGGGAGAATCAATAATGTAAACAAGTCATATAAATTCATAGAGGTTAACCCTCCTAGTTGATCAGGGGTTAAAGTCCCCGTAGTTGTGGGGCACTAGGGTTATTAAACTCTCCTAGAGAAGTTGGCCTTGGTAAGTTATTGTCAAGTCGAAAACTAGTATAAATAGAGAGTGAGCCTCTCTATTTATCACACAGTCATTCACACTCAGTTGTAGCGTATAAGTGAGAGAGAAGGAGCTGGGATAAGAGAGAGAACAACTATCGGAGATCATCTTACTATCTTTGGGTTTTACTACTGCTATTGGTTCTTATTCTATCTCTAAGGAAGTTGTGGGGTTTTATCCTTTATGGTTTCCCTGAGGAAAATCTTTGTGTCTATTGTCTCTTATGATTGATTGCTGTGCATGTTATTCTCTCAGATGAGATCCTAAGATAATACTGTCTAAATTGATAAAAATATAACATGGTATCTGAGCTAACCTGAGAAGAAGACACTGTGCATCTATAGAATCTAGGGCTTCTTACTTTTTGGGTCTCTCTCCACAATCCATCAGCAAAAGGAGGCTAGGCTGAACCTCCATTGAAGGGTGCATATTTCTATCGAAGCAGAATCTGATTCTGAGCATTTTCAGTTTTTGACCTACCACTACATCGGGAAATTAGGGATTTTCATCGAAGAGGAATTTTTGAGTGAGCCCAGGCTAGGATTTCTCTCCTCCTCAAAATCGAAGTTTAGAGACAAAAATCAAGGTTTTTGGTTGGGTAGAACTCTGGGAAATTCAAACCCTAATCCAACCTAGAACTAGAAAACCAACACTGCAGAAGATCAACTCCAGATCCATTTTTCAGCTTCTCAAATTGGTAATATCTAAATCTTTTGTATTTCCATTTGAGGTTCTCAGTTAATATGTCTCATCACACCAAGCTTGATGAAAATCTTGAGGGAGTTGATAACTTCCGAGCTTGGAAGTATAGGATCTCCTTGGTCCTGGAAGAAAATGAGTTGGACTCTTACATCAGTGAATAGGTTCCAGTTCCAGAGGGAGATGAGGCTAAGGCCTTACACAAAAATAAATTGGTCATGGCTAAGAGGATTATTTTTTATTCAATCAAGGATCACCTCATATGATAGGTGTCCTCTCTAAAGACACCTAAAGCAATGTTTGATGCCCTGACCAAACTATTTGAAGGAAAGAACATAAATCAGAAGATGACTTTGAGGAACCGGTTGAAGAATGTGAAGATCCAGAATGCAGAGACCATACAGTCATACTTCACAAGGGTCTCCCAGATCGAAGAACAACTTGAAGTAGTGGATGACGAAGTGGAGAATGTAGAGACTGATGACCACCTTGAATGGTCTCCCTAGGTCATGGGACTCCTTCATTCAAGGGATTTTTGCTAGAAGAAAGCTAGTCACCTTCAGTAGACTGTGGGAAGAATTCTCACAAGAAGAAGCTCGGATAGTAGCCCGAGAAGAAAATATGGGAAGCGAATATCAAGCTCTCACAGTACACTCCAATAAAAGTAGAAGGGACTATCATCATTCCAAAGGTAAGCATTCTAACTCTAGAAAATCTAACAAAGATATATCTAAATATAGATGCTTTACATGTGATGAAAGAGGACACTTTGCAAGAGATTGTCCCAAGAATAAGAATAGCTCTCACAAGAAGAAAGGAAACATGAGAAGACATCATGCTCATGTTGTAGAGGATGATGAACCTTCCATGAAGAGAATCAAACAAGAAAGTGATGATTCTTCAAGTGATGAAGAATATGTTTTGATTTCTGCTCTCACGGGAACTATCAAACATGGAAGCAATGATTGGCTTATAGATAGTGGGGATTCGAAACATATGATGGGATTCAAAGAATCCTCTGTGAAACTGTCTGAACATGAGTCACCTCACAAGGTGGAACTTGGGGATGACTACCAGTATCCAATAAAAGGTAGTGGTGAATCCTCCTATAAGCTATACTTTAGAAAGTCTATGAAGATGAAGGATGTCTTGTTTGTACTCGGACTAAAGAAGAATCTCCTCTCCATATCTACATTGGATGCAAAAGGCATAAGGGTTGCATTTGTAGATGGCCAAGTTCTTATGTGGCCAAAGGGAAAGACTATAGATGATGCAGTTGTGATTGGAGAGAAAGAGGGAGGATTATACAAATTGAAGGGCCAACCAGAACAAGCTTTGGTCCATGACTCAGTAGAGCCAAATGAACTTTGACATAGAATACTTGCACATGTGCACTATAGAGCACTACCACTTACAAGCAAAGCTGTTGAAGGTCTTCCAGAAATACAGACAAAGCATGAAGGTGTTTGCAAAGGATGTGAGAAAGGAAAGAACACAAAGAAGACATTTCCAGGTAGCGAGAGCAAGGCAAAAGGAATCTTGGAAATCATCCACTTCGATGTATGTGGTCCAATGTCATCCAGTTCATTGAGTGGGTATGTATACTATGTTTCTTTCATTGATGATTTTTGTAGGAAGACATGGATATACTTCTTGAAGAACAAAGATGAAGTATTCAGCAAGTTCAAGGAATTCAAGGCCTTGATAGTGAACCACACAGAAAAGAAGATCAAAACATTTCGATCAAAAAATGGCGGAGAATTCACATCAAATGAATTCAAAGAGTTATGTAGAGATTCAGGGATTTAGAGGGAGTTAACCACTCCATATAATCCACAATAGAATGGGGTTGCAGAAAGGAAGAATAGAATGATCATGGAAGCTGCAAGGGCAATGCTTCATGATCAAGATCTTCCCATGCATCTATGGGCAGAAGCTACGAAGACATCAGTGTATGTACAGAACCATACTCCACACAGAGTACTCGAGAACAAGACACCTGAAGAAGTATTTTTTGGAAAGAAACCAGAGGTCAACCATCTCAAAATATTTGGTTGTCCTGTGTACATACACATTACAAAAGAAAAGAGGACACAATTAGATCCTTCAAGAAAGAAGGGTATATTTGTGGGATATAGTGAAAGCTCGAAAGCTTACAGAATATACTTCCCAGGATTCAAGAAGATCGACATTAGCAGAGACATAACATTAGATGAAGATTCAGCTTACAACAAATCTAGAAAGAGACCAGTTGAAGACTGTGAAGAAACAAAAGTACCCATAATTCAAGATACGACTGTGAACGATGCAAATCAAGATGAATATTGAGAAATAGAAGAACCCTAGGATCCTATAGATCCACCCCAAGAGAAGAATTCTCACAAGAGGAAACCTGCATGGGTTTGAGATTCTATCCAAGGTGCAGAAAGATATGGGGCTCTAGAATAAATGCAAAGAGAGAGGAAAAGAACCAGGTATTGCTCCGGTTATGTAGCCCTATTATGTGACATCATTGATAAAGAACCTTCCAATTGTGAAGAAGCGACAGAGAAGAAATAATGGAAGGATGCTATGATCGAGGAGTACGAGTTGATCATGAAGAATGATTTTTGGGATGTTGTCCTTAGACCAGAGGGGAAGTCTGTTGTGAATTCCAAATGGATCTACATGATCAAGCATGCTGCAGATGGTAGCATAGAGAAACATAAAGCAATATTTGTGGCTCATGGCTTCTCCCAAAAAGAAGGAATAGATTATGAAGAAACGTTTGCACCTGTAGCCAGATACACTTCCATCAGATCAATACTTTCTCTACCTGCAGTAATGAAATGGAAGATACACCAGATGGATGTCAAGACTGCTTTCTTGAATGGTGTAGTGGAAGAGGAAGTGTATGTGGAGAAACCCCTTGGTTTTGAGACACATGAAAGGGAGACTCATGTGTGTAAATTGAAGAAATACATGTACGGTTTGAAACAAGCACCCAGGACATCCTTCCTATCCAGNACAAGGTTGAAGAAGGGAACCCAGTGATACTCCTACTATATGTAGATGATCTGTTTGTAACAGGTGTGGATGGGTTGATTGCTGATACAAAGAGGAAGCTTGCTGCCAAGTTCAAGATGAAGGACTTGGGTATGATGCACTGCTTTCTAGGAATGGAGGTGTGGCAGAGTTTAGATGGAATCTCCCTAGGACAAGGGAAGTATGTAGTAGAGATCCTGAAGAGGTTTGGGATGATGGACTATAAGGCCATGACCACACCTATGGCATCGAACCTGAAGCTATTGAGTGATGCTTCATCATAATCGGTTGATGCTACGATGTATCGTCAGATGATTGGGTCCTTGATGTACCTGATGAATACGAGACCAGATATTTTCTTTACTGTGAACACATTGAGCCAGTTCTTGATGGATCTGAGACATGTTCACTTGATTGTTACAAAGCATATTCTGAGGTACCTGAAGGGTATAGTTGACTACGGGCTCAAGTATCAGGAGAATCAGAAGATTAACTTAGAAGGTTATGTTGATTCAGATTGGTAGGCAGTTCCATCGATAGGAAGAGCACTTCAGGGTGCTGCTTTAGTATGGGATCAGGTGTGATCTCTTGGTTTAGTAGGAAGCAGTCTTGCGTGGCACTAAGTACAACTGAAGCAGAGTATGTCGCACCTTGTTCGGATATTTGTGAGGTAGTGTGGCTTAGGAAGCTACTATCTGATTTATTTGATCTCTAGTTGGATGCTACTTGTATATATTGCGATAAACAGAGTTGCGTTGTTAGAGAACCCGGTGTTCCATGACAATTCAAAGAATATCGAGATCAAATATCACTATATCAGGGATATGGTGTATATAGGAGCAGTGAATTTCAAGTATGTTGCGACAAACAAGAAGATAGCTGATGTGTTGACCAAGCCATTGGCTAGAGTGAAGTTTGAGTACTTCAGAGAGAAGCTTGGTGTTCTCCAGATTGAGGTTCCCTCCAAGGGGAGGTGATGAGTCTGATAGCCTTTCTGACATGGTAGGATTGGTTCCTTCTATGGTTAGAGATAAGTGCAGGATCCTTTTTGACATGGTGGCAGGTGGGTCCTCCCATGGTCAGATGTAAGTGCAGAGCCATTCTGACATGGTGGCAGGTTGGGCCTCCCATGGTCAGATATAAGTGCAGAGCCTTTCTGACTGGGTCATATGTAAGTGCAGATCCTTTCTGATTGGGTTAGATGTAAGTGCAGAGCCTTTCTGACTGGGTCAAATATAAGTGCTGAGCCTTTTAGACATGGTGGTAGGCTGGGCCTCCATGGTCGGATATAAGTGCTGACCCTTTTCGACATGGTGGCAGGTTGGGTCTCCCATGGTTGGATATAAGTGCTGAGCCTTTCTGACATGGTGGTAGGTTGGGCCTCCCATGGTCATATGTGAGTGCTGAGCCTTTCTGACTGGGTCAAATGTAAGTGTTGGACGAGCCTTTCTGACATGGTGGCAGGCTGGGCCTCCCATGGTCATATGTGATTGCTGGGCCTTTTGACATGGTGGTGGATGTGTTCCTCCCATGGTCAGATGTGATGATTGTTGGGTGTTCCTTTCTGACATGGTGGTGCATGTGTTCCCCTATGGTCAGATGTAAGTGTTGGGAGAGCCTTTCTGATTGGGTCAGATATAAGTACTAAAGAAGATGAAGACCTACATGGAGGCTAGGCCTACAACCCGCATGAAAAAGGGCTAGCTCTGTAGAACTTCCTATGACGAGTAGAATTGAGAGATAGCACCAATTGATCGAGATAGCAAAAGTAGTGATGATGATGATGATCTAGTGATGATCCAGTTTCGATGATGATTCAGTGATGATCTAGGTTTGATGATGATCTAGTGATGATCTGGTTTTGATGATGATCCAGTGATGATCCAGCTTTGATGATGATCCAATGATGATCCAGCATTGATGATGATCCATACTTGATCCATAGAAGAAGACTTGCATTGATGAATTGTGTCAAGAGAATACGTTCCTAGTTAAGAGGGAGTTTTGATGTATTTGTAACTTTGGAATGCATTCACTTGTATATTTTATGTATTGTACCTCGATGTTCCTATCGGGAAGTATCAGTAATGTAATTGAGTAATGTCATACCCTGATGTTCCTATTGGGAAGTATCAGTAATGTAATTGAGTAATTTCATACCTTGATGTTCCTATCGGGAGAATCAATAATGTAAATAAGTCATGTAAATTCATAGAGGTTAACCCTCCCAGTTGATCAGGAGTTAAAGTCCCTACAGTTGTGGGGCACTAGGGTTATTAGACTCTCCTAGAGAAGTCAGCCCTGGTAAGTTATTGTCCAGTTGGAAACTAGTATAAATAGAGAGTGAGGCTCTCTATTTATCACACAGCCACTCACACTCAGTTTTAGCGCATGAGTGAGAGAGAAGGAGTTGGGATAAGAGAGAGAACAGCTGTCGAAGACCATCTTACCGTCTTTGGGTTTTACTGCTGCTATTGGTGCTTATTCTATCTTTGAGGAATTCGCAAGGTTTTCTCCTTTATGATTTCCTCGAGGAAAATCTTTGTGTCTATTGTTGCTTGTGATTGATTGTTGTGCATGTTATTCTCTCAGATAAGATCCTAAGATAATACTATCTAAATTGATCAAAATCTAGCATGTGCATCCCCATAAGCATCATCAACATCATACAGAAACCACCATCATGAAAGGTACTATAAAGGATAGCAATAACACTATGAAGAATGACTAAATCTTGAAAATTACATAGAAGTATGTCACTCTCTGAGCTAGGTCAAAACATAGAGATATTATCCATCATAAAATACATGTCTCCAAAGTGAGGTTGAATCCAAACCAGTCTCTTCAATCTCCTACAAAATTTCTTATCAGACCAATCCACACAAGAATCAAATATGAAATTGATGAGGATCAAGTGACAAGGTTGAAAATCCCATGTCCAACCACAAGAAGGGGAGGAATCATACAACCAACAAGGATTCCCAAGTTGCTCACAATAAAATGATGCATCAAAATTATCTCCGAGAATGCAACAAGGAAATACAAATATGTGTCTCATCATCCAACAAGGGAATGTAATGACAGTCCAACCAAAAGTTTCACGTGAACACATCCAATGGCTCAACTATCTACCACCAATCAAAGGATGCAAGCATCCATCCAAATGTGTGGATTTCCTCCATAGAGGCCACCTTATTCAAGATATATGTCTCAACAACTTCTCTTGGAAGTTTGTTTTCTTAGTTGCCTTCCGCTGATCATGAGATTAAATAATTCTGATAGAAGACTCCATGTGTGACATGTAATCTTCCACCCAATCCATATGTAGATTAATGGCATCATATGGAAGTAATATGTTCCTATTCTTCTCCATCCATGAGTCTTTATCACCTAGAGAAATATTATGTTCTCCCAAGCATGGAGTTAATGTAAAATTCCAATGGCTTAACTCTCTGTCACTGGGTCCACTCAATGGGTGTAAGTGAATGAAGGAGGCATCAAAGAATGCAAGTGGATGCCTTTTTTTTTTCTGCTGGGAATGGAATGGTGCCTTCATCAAGTCATCTTGGATAGGTGTGGGATCCTCTTGCTCCTCATGTAGCACCAACAAGAAAAATATTTTCACCCCATCTTGATCCCCAAATGATGTGGCTGAATTAAAGATGTGGGGTAAATCATGGTTATCCAAACTCATATATCTACAATTCTCATCCACCAAGATTATGGCTGCATCTTATTTATCACTGGCTAATCCAACTAAGGTGAGTTCACCCGAATCTTCCATGGATAAGAGACTCTCTCTAGAAAACAAATCAAGTTTTCTCTGGGAAAGATCAAGTGCTTGGTTCTCATCAATATTGTCTGCACAATCCTCAAGCATATGCAAAACCAAATGCATCTCTCGATCAACCATTGCATGAAATTCCTACATACAATCAAGAATGCAACCATCCTTGTGAGGATGGTTGAATGGTGTGTAGGAGGACATGTGTGATATTTGCAACTTCTCGTGAAGTTTCTCTATCTCCATCTTGGACTCTTGGAGTGCACATTGAGTGCTCTTCATGGGATATTGGGTGGTCATCAAATATTGTGTGAGATTGAAAATATATTATTCATCCTTCAAGGATGCTCCATGCAACACCTCAACAATCTCAAACAAATTGCCTCTATCAAAAATCAATTGTAAGAAGTTGCCTTGGATTGCAGGAAATGCCTTCTGAATCTCCTCCTTGGCTTCAAGAGAATATTAATATTCCAATGAATAAATTATCCAACCCTTATGTGAAATTGAAGCATGTGTGTCAAGGAGAAGGTGTAAGGCCTCTTGAATCTTATTTTCATCCACCTTCAAAGTCCATGAAAATGAATGGATTTCTTGAGGAAAAGCATACCCTTCTTCTCTATTGCAATTACCTTGCAGTGACTTGCACTTCTCTTCATGAATCTTTGTTTATGCTTTCCCATATGGAAGAATAGATTGTTCATAGCTCTCCACAATGGTGATAGTGGTATTTGGATTCTCACTCATGTCAAACCTCTCCTCATTGTGACATAAGGGAATACAAATATCTAAATTATGTACTTCCCTTTGCATGATTTCTTCCTTTAAATTCTCTAGTTCACACCCAACTGGTGGGGGTTTGTCATCCACTTCCTTAGTATGTTCAAATGATGATTTAATATATGATCTATGTTATTCTTTTGGATCTGATCCAAAATATGCCTTATCACCATTGACAACATCATCCTTCTTTGTAATGATTTTACAATCACCAACAAAGAAACTAGAAATGAATTCATCTCTCTCATAGTTGTCCTTCATTTTGCAGCCCTCATATGAAAGTGAAGTCTTTTCATCCTCTAATGGGTCATTTGGCTATAAGTAGACATGGCTGATGCAAAAATAATAACTCTTATAATACTTTTTCTTGATGTTATCCTATTCATGTAGGGACACTATGGCGGTCTGCTCTTCCACCAAATTCTCTAGTTCACACCCAAGTGGTGTGTCCTTGTCTTGTTCTTCATTATGAGGCTCAAGAGGTTACTGTAAATATGAATTATAATATTCTTTTGGATCTAACCCAAAAGATGTCTCACCACACTCACATGAACCGACATCCTTAGCATTGATCCAAAGACCACCCACAAAGAAGATGGAAGTGCATTCATCTTCCCTTTCTTCTCCCATGCAGTCACCTTGCAGTGACTTGCACTCCACCTCAGGAATCCCTGTCTCTAATTCATTTCTATTAATCTCCAGGAAAATTGAGACTTCTTCATATTGAGGGGTACTCAACTCACAAATTTTGGAATCTTTGTTTGAAGAAAAACAAAAAACAACTCATAAAGCTTGAACATGCACATGGCTTTGATGAATCTTCACCTTTGGTTCCTTCTTCTTCTTCTTTGCTCAGAGAGGCAGAACAACTTGGTTCCTCTATGGATGGTTTGTTTCTCTTTAAAGAGTTATCATCAACATTCTCGGGACAAAATCCATACTTGAAATAAATATATTCTTTGAAATACATGTTTTCACAAATATTCTTACCCAAAGCTAGATAGTCTTGATAGCAGTGAGGCATGTTTTCACATGCTTCTATCATCTTTGTCAAGTATTTCTTAACCATTGGATAATCAAATATGATCTCTTCTATATATTATGGCCAATATACTTCATCATCCTTGACTCTTGGTAGGAATCCATCAACACACAGGGTTTCTTCTTCATATTGTTCATAGTCTTCTTCTATCATTGGTAGGAGCCTACTAGTTGCAACTTGAATTAGTGATTTGCAATATTGATTCATTGAGAGATTACTTTGAACATGGATAGAGGAAGGTGATATGATACCACTTTAATATAATAGATCTGAATCATATATTAATATTAACTCCTACTACTGATAATTATACAAATATGAATAAAACTTTTACAATTGATTGAAAATTTCCTTCAACAAGGAACAACACTAGCAGTAAGAACATAAACTAAGAGTGGTGGAGGGTTATGGTATGAAACCAAAGCAAAGGTTTGGATAATAATATTTCATATCCCTAAGCACCTTGATGTTGGTCCTTTTTAGGTTTCAAGCATCAACTATGCTGAATTCTACTCACAGGCTTCTGGGTGTCCCAACCGGTGCAAACTGAGATTGAACAATAAATTCAAAGAAAAAAGGATTATGGAAGTCTGAGGTGAGTTATCAGTCACTTTTTATGCCAAAAATATCCATTAAAATAGGTCTATAATAGTTATCGACAGTTTGAAGGTGTTTGGAAAAAAACAAGGAATTTGGCCTAGAGAAAGCCTGCATAGAGGAGGTCACTCAAACAATGTATGAAACCAACGAATTACTAATATTTGAGTTGTTTTGGGTTTTGGGGTTAATTTATAACCTACATAAACTTACATAATTCAAATTGAGCTTACATATCATACATAACTTCAAAAATTGTAAAACTAGTCAAAATTGACCAGTCAATGAGCAAGGGTAAAATAACAATGAATTTTGAATATGTATATTATCAGAACTGAAACCAAATATTATAAGAGGTTTATAATTATATATTAACCATCATAAATCTCCTATATAATTATTATGGCCATTAAATCAATACATGTTCATTAATCTTATAAAATTGCTCATTTAAGGAGCATTGGAAGGCCTCTTTCATGAAAATTTGGCATTATAACTTTATTGAGAAAATATATTAATGTATATCAGAGGTTAGAATATGAATAATGATATTATAATATCATAAAGGACTTGGAGGATCTGATTTCCCTATATGGTTCCCAAGATTAAGGAATGGAGGCTTGAAACTAACACTCAGCACCGATCTGAAAGAATAAGTGAAGTCTCCTTCACTGGAGCTTGAATTAAATGGATGTATGGATGTTATCAGAGATATAAATTTTTATTCAATGTATTATCCTTGGATCTATTTTTTTTGCACTGAAAAAAGGAAGAGAAGAGAAGATAATGGAGGATTGGGGCACATCACCCAAGGTGACTGAGGCACATCACTTAGAAGCTTAGATTCACTCAACACAAAACATTAATTATAAAAAACCATGAAATGGAGTTGGAAGCATTATTTTTTAGACTTGAGTTACTTGTTGAGCAATTCATCCAACTATTGATCAAGTTACCCACTTGCAAACCCTAACCCTAATCCATGAATGCCCCCTCCTTGATAAAAATAGCAAGTCTAGCCTTAAGATGTTGTTTCCCTACTTGCATCACTCAACCCAAATGGAAATTTGCCCTCCTTTAGAAAAATTTGCCTTCTTTATGAATGATGATGTTTCCTTGCAATCCTTTCACCAAAATGGAAATTGCACCCTCCTTGACAAAAATTTTCCTTCTTTGTGACTAATGGCTTTTCCTATACTTTCCTTCTTTTAAAACTACCTTGCTTTTGACAGTTTCCATCGTTTTTATGACAGGTTGTTTTTGTTGCATTTTCTCTCTTTTTGGATTGAGTTCTTTTTAACATTTTCTTGGTTTGCTCTAGGTTTCCATTTATGAATTCCAACTCATGTTCCACTTGGACCCATGCACCCTCCTTGTCACCTAGGACAATTAAAAATCATTTCCACATTAATTATTTTTCATAATAATTAATTTCATACAAAAATCAAAATTGGAATTTTAACCTATTACATGCATCCATAATATTAATTAATTCAATTTTTTACCCCATAGGCACTTGAAAAGGTCAACACTTTCAATGTCCTTCCAGGAAGGGACATTACATGATTTTAGATCTAACTTTGTGAAGTAAGCCAATCCATGAAGCTCATCTAATAGCTTATCAATATTTGGAATGAGAAATTTATCCCTAATGCTGATTTTTTATATCTTTGAAATCAAGGCACATTATCCAAGATTTATATTTTATTCTGACCATTACTATTGATGTTGAAAAGGAACTCTTGTTTGGTTGAATAATACCTATGTATAAAACATTTCTTGAACCATTTTGTCAATCTCTCCTTTTTGTTGATGCGAATATCTGTAAGGTTTTTTATTAGGAGTACTTCCATAGATGAATTCAATTCGGTGTTCATGATCTCTATACAGTGGTAATCGCTTAGGAATATCTTGGAATACTCTATGGTTCTTTTTCCAAGGATTTAATTTCCCTTTTTGGAAATTTGGAGAAAAGTGCAATTTGGGAAAAATTCGAGCTTAACTAGTCATGACTCTGGAGGGTTCCAACCTTCACCAAATTGTCCTGAATTTGAAAGGATAAGGTATGGTGAGTCTTAAAAAATCCCAAGGTGGTTTAAGGATACTTTTTATCAGAATTTATACCTCTGAAAATGTTTTTGGGGCTAATGACAAAAAGACCAAAATTACTAGGAAATTGTGTTCAAATCCCCCTAAGAGTGATGGCCAAACTAGCTCTCCAAATCAAGTACGAACCTACCAAATTTAAAAACAGAGTATTGGAATGAGTATCAACATAAATTACTGTCCTTAATCATGTTTTTTAAGTTCTGCAAATGGATTATGGTCTGCAACATTTGTAGGGTAACTTTCATTGAAATTGCTTATGGGGAAATTGCATAACTAGCTTGATTTTGACATATGAAAGGTGGAGTTAAAGGTTCAGATAAGGATGTGAGATATAGGGACCATATAAATAATACCAATGGATTCCAAAATAGTATTAAACACCATATAAATCCCTTCATACAAGTCTGGTATACAACTCATTTAGTATGGGGGTCAAATACATGAAAACTAGTGAATTAGTAGCATGGAATCGCAAGAGTTTTACATATGGATTTCTTGGATTTCGACCCACAAAGCATAGGGACATGAAATTACAGAGTAACAAATCATATACAGCTGTAAAAAAATCATATAACATCCATCATACAAATATGATACAAGACTCCTTCAAGATTGAAGCTAAAGTCATGGAAACTAGTGATTCAATTGCATGGGAATGCAATATTTTCACACATGAGTTTATTGGATTTCGACCCAAAGAGGATATGGAAATTAAATTACATAGAAATAAATCATATATGGATTTCCAAACACCATCCAACTCATATAATATCCCTCATACAAATATGATATAAAACTACTTCAAGATTGAAGCCAAATCCATGAAGACTAGTGATACAAGGGCATGAGTATGCAAGACTTTGATACATGTAAATCTGATATTTAGAATTACAGAGCATGTGGACATAATATTATAGAGCCATACATCATATATTTATTCCCCATAATCATAAAAATCATATAAAATTTCTCATACAAACATGATATCAAGCTACTTCAATATTGGAGCCAAATCTATGACTCACTAGTTATTCAAGAGCACGGGGAATGCGGGCCTTTCATACATGTATTTATGAGATTTCAAGTTATAGATAATATGGAGATGATATTACATAGCCATACATCATAAATCAAATCTTTTTTTTCAACCATCCTTAGCAAGGCGCAAGAATCACTCCAACAAGTGGGCCATCAATTGTGAGTGTGGGGAAATGGAGAAGAAGGAATGAGAGAATGGGGAGATAGATGAGAGTTCGACTCTAGGAACTTAAACCTGAAAATAAAAATCCTTCATTAGTCTCCCATGATAGGTTTGAATGGCATCTCCATCAACCAAATTGGAAAGGAATCCAACTCCCTCGAAATTGGTTCACTAGCAGGGTAAGTATGCACTCACCGTGCAATGGAAAAGCAAATGCTCTCCAAAAATGCCAAAGGCCAATTAACAAAATGATAAAAAGCTATTCTAATTCCTCATGACATCCTTTTATCAACTTCATTAGTTCTCTTAAGGTCTAATTTCCCTTCATGCGCTTCCTCCAACTCATCTTAGTGGTTTAGTAACTCTCATGACACTTGTCTTCCTCTTCATGCTCCAATTCTTTCCCCAATTCGAATGGCTGCCTCTAACTCCCAAATTCGACCTCTTGGTGGCTATTTCTATCCCTAACATGTCAAATTTGTCATATGTCAGAAATCAGGTTTGAATTTGTCATACTTGGCATAGAATCTTCCATCGTTTGTTGTCATAGAGGGCTTAGAATCTCCGTCCAAGTGGCACACCTTGTCTTCTTGTCTCTTCCTCTTCCATGGGAGTTACCCTCCTTTACCAATTAGACTTCCTTGGCTCATTATATGATATTTGAAACCACATTACCATCCAATAATGTTACATTACCCATGTGTTTGAATTTGGATGAATATCATGCTAAGTGTGCGGGGAATTCAATCACCCTAAGTCTTCACAAGCTTCCAAGTGTCTTCATGAACCCATGCCACATTATTTTCTTATCATTTATAATTTATGTGACCCATTTAAATGTGAATATGGTAAACCGATGTCCTTTTGGGTCCCATATCCCCTTATTACAAAATTTAAGTCTCCATCTCAACCTATGGAACTAGTAGGTTGGTGAAACATTATTTGCAAATAGCCTTATTTGGAAATTATTTAATTGGGGACATGACAAAGGTACATTTTAAATCATTTGGAATATTTTCATCTTCATGCTTCACTTCCAAAGAGTAAATCTAGCAATAACTCCACTACAACCTTTTTATAGAACCTTTTCCATTATATGAGGGTTGATGACCTAAGAGGGTAGAGATTTTAACCCTTTGAGTTCATATTGAATTCCTTCCAATTCAAATCTCATAAATAATTGAGTATAGTTTGTAGAAAGTGTACCCAATGTTCCTAACTTTTGAATCCCTAGAACAACATCTACTCCACCAATGGGAATATCATACATGGGGCTTAGTAGATTATAGTCTCCCAAACTAAGTTTAATGTTATGGAATTTCTAGCCATAATCAATACTCCCCCCATTAGAAACCAATACTTGAAATTTTGTCACTATATACAAAAAACAATTGCTGCGCTTTGTTAATTTTTATCAATGAAATTATGTGTACTTATTGAATTGATTAGTATGATGACCCTTTGATTATTAATGTATCCTGCGTTCTTGATGGTCTGGATGTTGACACACCTTCCAAGGCATGAACTAATATTTCACATCGGTCTGGATCTATTTTGTGCATAGTTTCTACAAATGTTCCTTTATTTTGTTTGTTCAAAATTTCTTCCTCACCATTTTCTGCTAGTGCATCTATTTCCTCCTCCTTATTCTCCAAAGTGAACCATTTTATTTTCCAACATGTATTCCCTTTAAATATATGAGTATTTACGTTGCAAAGCAAAGCAAAATCATACAGGGTTGTTATAATAGATAGAAAAATGAAAGTGCATGAATTATTTTTCCATAGATTATGGATTTTATATATTTCATGTGTGTCACTGACAGATGATGCAAGTGCATCTTGAGAGCGAGACTAAGATCTAAAGGGTTGTTATGAAAAAACCAACAATATGTTACAAAAAGAAAATATGTTTTTTGTTATTTGAAAATTTATATGTATGCATATGTATTATATGAATGTTGAAAATAGCTTGTTTTCTTTATGGAAAGAACAGGTTGAGAAAATCAAGAAATTGAAGATACCAAAAGTAATAGCAAGAAAAGAAAAGACAGATGAAGCCCAATATTAAGCCCAATATTAAAAGGGTAAATGTATGTTGAAGACCAAAGCTTTAAAGATGTCAACACCGAAGACGGTGTACCTTTTAGGGGGAGTATTGTAACATCCCCTGATATTATATTTGTTATTCTTTATTATTTGAAGAACCTAATAATATATTTATTATAATTGGTGAGAGTTAATGGAAAAATAACCGTAAACTTAATGATGGCTAGGGTGAGGTTAGAATTCCATTTTCATTTTATCTTATTGGAAAACCGGGTAAACAACCGACATGGAATATAGACCCAAGCCTAAAAGCTAATATTTTTTTCATGGATCTACATTGAAGCAACTATTTTTTTTTTCTTCGTATGTGGCAAAATCGGAAAGGTTTCATATTGCCAATCAATATATATATATATATAGTATTAATTCCAAAAGTAAATTATAAGTAATGTATTAAAAGTGGAAGTTATAGTTTATCATCACTTGGTCGAAACTACTTTAGAAAAACTTTCTTGAAAAAGGATTTTCCCACCCTATTTAATAAGCAAATTTGCATACATCTTAAGTTTATGGTTAATATTCAAATAGGTATATGAATGATGGCTAATAGAAGCCTAGTAAGTTTATAATTATAGTCTTTTGTAATTTTTACTAGGGATAGTTAATTGGAAATATTTCCATTTATTTTAGATGACATTATCTATGTTTAAGAGGAAGGCTTTGTGATAAGGCTAAATAGTACAATGTAACCGTTCTCTATGAAAGAGAACTTGTGGAGAAAGGAAAATAAACAGGAGCATGTGCGCTATAGAATTGTAGCCCCTTATGCTGGACAAATTAATAAAAAGATTAACAAACTTTTGTGGATGTAGCACGGGGCCTTCACTTAGCGAAACCATGTCATAGAGTCTTCGTTCATGGGATATTAAATAATACCCCTAATTTGACTAGATATTGATATTTACTTTAAAAAATCCTTTTGTTGAGCCCCCCTCCCAATACATATTTCCAATTAAAAAAAAAACCATTTTTACAATATATTCCTTAGTTTTACTAGAAACCCCTTTTTATACCCCAGCAATACCTATAAACCCCCCATACCATATCCCCCCCTAATACCTACAATATATTGACCTTATTTTTCACAGTTAAAAAGCCCCCCTTTATGAATGAACGTGATAAGATATTGCTCAACAAGGTGAATCCCCCATGGGACGTAGCCCCATGGTTGGCGTGAACCACATATATTGGTGCATCTCTTTTGCATTATATCTTAGGTGCTTCATTTATGCAAGTTAATGCTTCGAAATCTTATCTTGACAAAGAATACTCATTTATATAATTGCACATAATGAATGGATTGGGATCATGTTATTTAAATGTAAATGTTAAGGCCTTGCACACAAGAAGGATATGAATCTTCATGTTATAAGAGAAACTAAAATAATAGTCTTGTATTTTCTCTAATGAATAATGATAATAGATGATATACTTTGTATATTGGCAAATATTTGTAAGTCAATGAAATATTGTCTCACAACAAGTGTGCAATTAAGTTATTTCTTTTAAAGGATTGTATTAATGCCTTGAAAAGAGGAAGTTAACTTGGTGTTGGATTAATCTAGAGTATTAATATAGCTTCTAATGTATAGATGTGGAACCATGGAGGTATGATTTAAGATGTTATGTAAGAATATAATTATATTTAGTGAATAGATGAATATGATTATGAATATATGAACAAAAAGAAGATTATCCCATTTTAGTTGTGTTTAATTGAAAGCTATATATTAAGCAAATATGGTTTTATAAGATATTAGTTTGATGTGGATTATATTGGTGTTCTTCACATGATATATTAGTGTATCAATTAAATAGCTTTCCATGTGTATGAATATTGATTCGATTTTTTATTATTAGTGACAAATAGTCATTGGCACTAACATTCTTTGTAGTTTAAATTATCTGTAAGGAAAATTTTCATACCCCATTTCCATAAATATGGTCAGGTGGAAGTTGGGTTTATTACAAACACCTTTGAAGAAAGAGAGAACATCAAACATTTGGTAACTGACAGCGCATTATCCACTATTAAGTAAAAGTTCAAATATTCAGCCTCCTGCCATTTAATCTATAAAAGGACTCCAGAAGTCAAGATAGATATGATTTCACTGCCCAGTATAACTTATTTTGTAAACAATTTCATTTTTTTCTCAAAAGTTTATTAGATTTATTTGCAGCATCCAAAAGGTTATGTTACTGACCCTTTTCTTGTGTGTAGGTTGAAGAAGTTATTGTATGGGCTTAAGCAAGCTCCTAGAGCTTGGTATACCATGATAGATAGTTTTATTCCGTCACAAAGATTCAACAAATGCAAATCTAATCCAAATGTGTACATGAAGCTAATCAATGGTTCTATTTTTAATATTGTGTTATATGTTGATGACCTTTTGATCACAAGAAGCTCCATTAATGAGATTTATTTATTGAAGACTGCTTTGCATCATGCCTTTTCCATGACTGACTTGGGAAAACTTAGACAATTTATGGGACTTGAGATATCTCAGTCCAACTTGGGAATCAAAGTATTTCAGTCAAAATATACATAAAATCTGCTAAAGAAATTCATAATGGAAGAATATAATCCATCTAAGACTCCTTTAATTTCAGGATTAAGACTTAAGATGCAAAATTTACTCCTTTGGTGAACAACACTCTATATAGACAACTAGTTGGCATTTTGTTGAATATTGCACACACTTGACTTGATATTGCATAAGTATTTAGTGTAGAATCAAGGTACATGGAGCATCCAGGCGATCTTCATTGGAGGGAATCCAAAAGGATCTTGCACTATGTGCAAGGAACCAAGTCTCATGGGATTCATTATATTGTTGGTTCTTCCTAATTGGATTTTCATGTTTTTTCAGACTCTGATTGGGATGGTGATAGATCAAACTTGAAATCAACTTCCGAATTCGTTTTCATGCTTGGAGGAGGACCAATTTCTTGGTCAAGTAAAAAACAAAGTGTCATTGCACTCTCTTTAGCAAAGGTCGAGTACAAAGGAGATGCGAATGCAACTACTCAGTGTGTATGGTTGCAAGGTATACTTCATAGTTTAGGTTTGGATTTAGCACTCCCACAGTTATCTTTTGTGATAATCAAAGTTCTATAAGGATTTCAAATGACCCATTACAAAGGCAAAGAACCAAGCATATGGAGATTCATATGCACTACATCCGAGGTCTAGTGCATGGTCAGATCATTGCTATGCAATTTTTCCTATCTTATGAGCAAGTTGCAGACATATTCACCTTGAAGCATTCTCAAAGAATACTTTCACCCATCTCATATCACTAATTGGTTTGGGTGAATAAACAGTGAAAAAGGATTGAAAAGAAAGTTTTTCAATTTTTTTCATGTCCATGTTTTGAGGGGAGGTTTGTTTTTCGATGAGGTTTTCTTTCTTTCCTTGTTTTGTGGACAAACAATATTTAAAAAGGGTTACCAATCCTTGTTGTTCATCCCTATATTTATGATTTATTCACATAAAGTTAGGCTTAACGGGGGGTGTTAGAATATGAAAAACCCACTCCATACTTAGGATATGATAACTAGTCATTTTTTATTAATTTGCTAGATGTTGACTAGGTAGTTGGCCACCATTTTCCACTTTTAGCCCACACTTTCCATCGTTATCAACATGAGTGCACTTGGGTAGATTGTGGATAAGACTATGTCTTCTTTTAAGACTGTCTAGAAATAGTAAGAGCGCACTTTAAACTATTTTGTCCTTCTTTTTCTATTTTTTAGTAGATAAAGATAAAGCTATTTGACTTGGCAATTGTGTTATTTCCGTCACTCATCACCTACCATAATTGCTTTAGCTAATTCCTCATCATCTTGAGTAATTTAGCCACCTTGGGGGGTTTTTGGCATATTTAATAAGTCTTCTTTTGTGAGGATTTCGAATTCCTTCGTTGGCTTTCAAATATGCGATCTGTAATTATATTATATATTTGGACAACGATTACATAGCCTAAGTTTGGCTGATGTACTCTCATTCAATAGATGTTTATTGCGTGCATCGATGCAGTGTCTGTTTTAAATGATCTATGGTAGTTTTTGCTTAAAAACTTTTTTGAAGATAATGTTTGCTTTACAATATCAGCCTATGAATTGATTTTCACATGTACCAATCCTTATGAGGGTTCAATTTTCCAATTCCAAAGTTTGTTTATTTGAAGGTGCAAAATTTCTATAAAAAAATTAAAAATCAAATCTATTTTAGGTTCAAATATCCTAATAACAAAAAGAGAAATTGAAATCTCCCAAGTATCATTTTGGATTTTGGATTGATGAAATTGTAGATATCAAATGTTAACATTACATAGCTCATTGTTAGTTTTAAATTGTATTGTCCATTTTTTCATAAAAAAAAACAACAATTTCATCTATAAAAAATTGCAATTTTATCACCAATGTCATAGAAAAAAGTTCAAATTCCTAGAACATGCCAACTTCTCTATTTAATACAAAAAAATGTAGAATACATAATTTTGATTATAAATAGAATCATTTATTGTGTTTTGAGGTCTATTTTATAATGTAATATGGAGAAATGTAAAACTACAATGCCAATATAAATGAAAATGTTCATATTTAATTTATTAATATGAACTTAAATTCATCTTAAAAAAAAATTTAACAACTCCAATTAAGTTTAACATTTTTACACTAAATAAAATTTCAGATCAAAATATTTAATTCCTCATAAATTATTTGATAAATATAACCTTTCTTTAAATTTTATATTAAATTGAATTACACTTCAAAATATTTAATTTCTCTCAATTTATTTGATACATTATAAAAAAAGAAACAAAATAAATCTTACAACACCGTAAACTAGATTTGGAAAAAATTAAATTCAATTAAAAAAAACTAAATATAATAAAAATTATTTAACAATTATAAAATTTTTAATAAAATGAACAAACATAAATCCATTTTATTTCTTTATTTTTTTCACCATTAAAATAGTTAAATCTCCAATCCTTTTATAATTATATATATAATTAAAATTAAAATATATACATGTTCGTGCCATTATTTTCTAATCAATAAAATACTTGCACTAGCGGAGACTTGCACTAAGTGTCTGCCTGTCTGTCGCATGATTCTATCCTCGTCAGCATTGTAAGCAAGCATTGTCGAATCACCCCTTCAACCCAATCAATGTAGTAACTTTCCATTATTCTCAAAAGTTATTTTGATTTAGTGGAACTTTCCATAAAACTATTCATCAGACTTAAAATCATAGACAAAATCCATCCAATTATATCTGACAGAAAAGACAGAAAAATAGCAAATATACATAGATGTGCAAATTGTTCAGCTGTCATGTTCTGGCCAGACTGAAAAAAAAAACCAGCTGTCATGTTCTGGCCAGACTGAGAAAAAAACCAGCTGTCATGTTCTGACCAGACTGAAAAAAAAACCCAGCTGTCATGTTTTTGCTCTCATGTTTTTATTAGGGTTGAAGAAGTACAATATAACTTTATAATATAAACATTCAAATGTACTTCAAATTTTACTGGTGATCTACAGTTTTGTGGATTTATAGGTCAAAAGAGATCGTTATTCTATGTTTTTAGATCATATCGAACCATATTTCCGACAATTCCTCAAATATCGGTGTAATTACGAGTGTTTGCGATCATATCGAATCATATTTCCGACAAGTCTTAAAATTAGTAGGGCACCTATTTTAAAGTTAGTTTTTATTAGTTTTTGGTTATGAATTTTGACGTAATTTTCAAAATATGCAAAATAAATTGCTAGATTTTATAGAGTGTGGATGCTTGGGATTTTCATATCAAGTGATTTTATTTCTACACTTAAAATCAGTCAACAAAAAAACAACAAAAATACAAAATTTTGTGAATGTAATTATAAGTATGGCTGAAGTCAACAAACCTTTTAACAAAAATTGACAAAAAGTACACCCTATAAAATTTGAATCAATATAAAATACATACACAAGGGAACAAAAAAAAGTACACAGAACTCGTTCAAACTCCATATTTTTCGATCTTCGACATAGCTGACCTGATATACTCAGGGATGATGAAAAAAGTCTGCATGGTTCAGACTTTGTTTATTTTTCTCATATGTGCTGGCAGGCATACTACTCAGTCCTATCTTATGGGTGATTGGGTGGTTCGGGTGCTGGTTTTTCATCTGACATGTTACTGATTGCTGTATATTTTGTCTTTTTGATTTATTTTGAATATCAAAAGATGGCATTTTTTCCTCTGAAAAAAAAAACTCCATGTGCCTATTTTTCTCATATGTGCTGGCAGGCATACTACTCAGTCCTATCTTATGGGTGATTGGGTGGTTCGGGTGCTGGTTTTTCATCTGACATGTTACTGATTGCTGTATATTTTGTCTTTTTGATTTATTTTGAATATCAAAAGATGGCATTTTTTCCTCTGAACTCCATGTGCCTGACGCCTCGATTTAAGCTACACTAACGTCCATGTGCGGAGTTCTCAACGTCTCACACCTTTTTTACCTGAAAATACAAAAGTCAAAACTTTCAAGAGAACAACGTTGCAAAGCTAAAATTTTGAAACTCATGAAAAAGAACGTTTACACTGAAATTGAATTTGAAAGCATAGCATATGGTCCCACTATGGTCTCTTCTCTCCTTACCCCACGTGATTAACATACTACCAAAGTCATGATTATTTATGTGGGTGACATTTAATAAAAATAAAAATATATTTCATTTTTATAATTTTTATTGTTATTTATTATAAAATGAAGATATATTATAATTAATTCTATATATATATATAAGTTTAAAATATAGATGGAATTGATATATATGTATAATTTGAAGATACTAAATCTATTTTTGCAATTAAAAATAAAATTTAAACAATAAAAAATAATGATTTTACTAAAGATTTTTTTACCAATTTCAACTTGAAAATTTCAAATTGTTTAGGGTCCCTACACGAAGACGGTACTCACTTTCATTGCAATGGAAATGCATGAGTGCTAAAATTCAATAACACGCACACGTGTTCGTGGTTTGGCAATTGTCAAAACCTCGATGCAAGCAACCACGTGGTTAAACGAACATACATGCATTCAAAAAGCATGTACGCATTATTAATGCATGAACGTTCCCAAAACACGCACACACTAATAATGTGTGCACGCTCCTCTATATATAAAAAGCATGTTATGACCCATTTTATCACCATTCTATCCCTTTTCCATGACATCTGCGGCTTCTATAACAATGATACACAACACATGCATGTCTCCTCCACCAATCAAGCGTCCCAACCATCCGTCCAGGTAATTTTCTTCTAATTTTGTCATTTTTCTTTGAGTTTTTTATGATTTAATAAAAAAAGCTCAATTGTAAATGAATCATAATTCAAAACAAATCATTATTTTACATGCAAATTATCTCTTCTACGTCACAATGAAAGAACATCACAGTGGAAGAAACTTGGGAACCAAACACATAAATTAACAATAATCCGAAGGATAACTCAAGCACACAAAACCTTGAACCAAATTCAAAATTAAACATTAACCTTGAGAAGAACCCAAGCACAGAAAGTAAAATTAACCAACATTTAAACCAATTAAAAACCTTGGTTCAAGAGCTCATAACCACAACGGAACCGTCAAGACTATCCTTAGACACATCCCTTAATAACATCATTTCCTTTGTTGACAATACCCATGGGCAATTGTTGAGTGTAATTACATATAGGGCCAAGATGAGACATTTCTATTCCACTCGTCTCGATAAACAACAAATCAAAGAGAGATCAACAATTCTTCCTTGGGTCCCTCCACACACTCTCAACATTCAAACAATGAGAATGACATGTGGCATGTGGGATCCTTGATTTTGTAGGTCCTTGTTGACCTCTTTCCTTCTCACAACAATCTTCGAGTCGTATGGTTTTCATTTTTTGCACCATTTTCACCATTGAAATCAATATTTCATGCTGATCATGATTATTGAGACCTCTTCTCATTATCATGAAACTCACACTGGGCTATTTTTTTGGTTTGCCTCGATTTTCATGCCACCATGCTAGTCGCACTATATATATATTTTTATGATTTATTTTTGTTATAGATGCAAATTTACACTTGGGTACCATGGTTTTGTGTACACATACATGTCATGTTGAAAACACTCCTCCCCATTGGTGGCGTCAACCTCTACAAGTATACTATTTCTAACTGGCATATAGGACATTGTTTCCCTTTGAAAATTTGATACATTTATCCAGTGGTTCCAACTTATGTCTGTAGAACCCCCACTCTTCGTGAGTAAGTGGCCCATCCTAGACACCTTTTCACTTTCCCTTACTCGGCAATAGATCCTTACTTTACATGGGTGATTGTTTTAGTACCCTTTGCATCTGGCACCCATGGCGTTCATATCCCCTTAGGGTTGGGAATCCCTATAGTTCAACATCCATAAATGAAACCGCATGTATTATTTCATATTGTCACTCATTGGAATTTCCTATGTACTCCCATCACATAATTTATGTTAATCTCTTTTATGACTCCTTAAATTATGAAAATATCGCCAAGAATTATTTTTCCTTTCATACTCGTTAAAGGGTGTGAAGGAATGTTGTTCGATATAATTTTACCCCTTTTCTGGGATGGATAGAATATTTATAAAAATGAATACTCTAGTCCCCTTAGGCTAAAAGAGTTCTCAATTGCACATTTTTATGTTTTTCGAGCTTTGGGGACTAAATTTATGAAAAAGGCCATAGATGGAGTTTTCTTTTTGTTTCCAGTCTCTCTAAAAATGAAAGTACCAATGAGCATTATTTGTCTCAAGATCACCAAAACATCCATGGGACAATAGCATATAGATCATACTTTTGTCCCTTCTTTGATCTCATTAAACCATGAAGAAGGCCCAAATGGTGCTTCTTAGCACTCATGCAGATCATATATATTCCCTCATTGCGACAACATTCATAGTCACCTTTTTTCAGAGTATCCTATGATGTGTCACCCTTGGATCCCATTTTTCTTCATGATCAACATTTTCCTCTTTGAGATCATCCCATTGTATTTATACCCAGTGTAGTGAGCCCATATGTCACCCTAAATTTGATCTCCTTCCCCCAAGCTTAGCTTCATATCCTCCCAGGCCAGTCATGATGTCATACACTGAACAAAGGAAGTTTGATTCCCATTGCTCATTCACCCTTGTATCCACCTACAGTGTCTCAGTCCTAAGTCGTGTTCCATTCACTCTATGGTTATACACCTTGTGCTCCTATCAAGGAATCATTATTTCCTTGGTAGTTATAGGTATCCCTCTATCGACCTCAGCACATCTATTTCAGAGGATAAACCTAGACGTTCCTATATGTTGTCCTGATCTCCATCATCGATTATCTCCTAAGAACCGTTTAAGGATTCATATAGGGTTACATTGGTGCCATCATTATGTGGTCAAAGATCCTAGATGTCCCTTGACTCTAGCACATTGGTGAGTCCTTTTGGAACCCCTCTATTGTTATATTCCTTGCGATATTTGGGTTGCATTGGTTACAGTGTTTGGAAACCCTTCATGCTTCCTTATGTATCTAGTTCCAGATGGAACATGTTGTACCCCCTAGATTCATACTCTTAGTTGTTTGAGTTCTTGTGATCATGCAACTAATATGCATGGAATTTTTTCTAGTCTTAGTTCTTTCGATCAACCCACGGGGTCTTCACTTAGTGAAACCATGCCATAGCACGTTCATTCATGGCATATGAAACAATACCCCTATTTTCAAAAAATATTGGAAAATACCTCCCAAAATCATTTTTTAACCCCCTCCCAATATGCCTTCCCAATTTAAAAAAAAAAACCTATTTTCATTGTATATTGCATGTATCATTTTTTTCATTTACATTTGTTATACCCCTTTAGATTTCTACCTAGTATATTGACATGATACTCGACATTCATTCTTTTCCCTCACCATGCAAAATAATTATTCATAAGTGTGTAGGGTTCCTCAACAATGAACTAAGGCTACTCCCTCTATGGTCTTTCTCCTCTTTGTTCAATAAACATGAACTTTATGAAACCCCCCACACAGATATATGCACTCCTCTCCTTGATCTATGGGATATGAGACCTTCTCAAGAGACTAACCACCCCTTGTTGAAATAACTAGCACATGATACTGATGGAAACAAGGAAAACAAGAGAAGAAAATAATAATCCTCCTCATTTATGATGATGCACTTCGAGTGGACATGCATGGACCATGAAGACTATGAAGAACACCTGAGATGACTTGTTGTGGTCATAGAATCACTTGAAGGACTAAGAAACCCAAGCACACCTAGTATTGGTCCAAGTACCCACCAAGTGAAGAACCGAAGTACCTCAAAGATAAATAACAAAAGATTAAAAGGTCATTGGACCACAAAAGATTAAATATCAATGGTCAAAAGATTAAAAGAATGAAAACCCTAAGGGTGGCCTTGTAATTGTGTGGAATCATCTTCCATTTTGATGAACTGTAAATAAAGATGTCTCCTCACTTATCAATCATCAATCAAGATTATCATTACTGCTCCTAAGAGACAAGTCGTGGGTTTCTCGACTAAGTTCTTTGCTGGTCTTAATTCTTGAAGAAAATCACAGCCTTTGAGGGATAGGTATCTTCTCCCTCCAGATCATGGAAGCACTTCCATTTCCTTTCCACTACTACAAATACATCCGACGTTACCCTAACCTAGTTAGGGTCTTTTACAGTGCACTCGAGCCCTGTTAGGGATAAATCTTTGTTCACGGCGAGCATTGTCTAGAGTCTCCATAGCGCATGGGTGACCAGCTAAGGCCATTCTCTATGCATCCAAGCCCTTCTGGGGATATTCTCCATTCACTCGATCCCAGCTAGGGCACACACAGGAACACAAAAGCTCAGTTTGGGTTTTACACAGGTCGCGGCATCCCAGCTAGGGAACTAACAAGACACAACAGTAATGAACAAGGACTATACCTGCATCTGAAGGCACACAGACCGTTTAAAATTGGTTAAAGACTGCTCCAGGAATCCAACAGTAGTACATTTAATGATTGAACAGTTTAGTGGCAGCAAACTTGTACAGTCTGCTGCCTCCAAATCATGGAAGCACTTCCCTTGCCTTTCCACTGCTACAGATCCATTCCACGTTACCCTAACTTAGTTAGCGTTTTTTATAGTGCACCCAAGCCCTACTAGGGTTAAATCTATGTGCACCCAAACATTGTCTGGACTCTCTACATCGCATGGGTGACCTGCTAAGGTCATTCTCTATGCATCTGAGCCCTGCTGGGGCTATTCTAGGCTATTCTCCATTCACCCGAGCCCAACTAGGGCGCACACAAGAACACAAAAGCTTAGTTTGGGTTTTGTTCAGGTCGCGACAACCCAACTAGGGAACTAACATGACACAACAGTCATCAATGAGGACTGTACCAGCATCTGAAGGCACATAAACAGTCCAAAATTGGTTAAAGACTGCTCGAGGCATCATGGAGGCATCCAACACTTCTACATTTGAGGATTGAACAATTTAGTGGTAGCATACTTGTATAGTATTTGCAGGGTTCTTTTGGTCCATATGATGAATCCAAACTTGTTTTAAAGGATTACATTCTATCTGCTCATGTACAAAATCAGTCATCTCATTTAGAGGATGAACTATTAATTGCTTTGGGGGTTTTGTCCTTAAAAGGTTCCCCCGTGAAAAACTCTCATGTTCAATTTTGTGGATGATTGGTTTACTATTGTTTTAATGCTGCTATTAAATCTCAGTACTATCTATTTTACAGTCTGCAAATTCTGCAAAATCTGTTACTGCTATTAAATTTTACATGTTAAAATTTAACACCAACTAATCCCCTACAATTTGGACATTCCTAGAGAAAATTAACTCGAAGCCATCAAAACCTATTTTTTTCCCTAATTCAGAAGAGAACTTGTACAGTTTGTCACTCTATACCTGTGGTACTTCAAGAAGTGATTTTTTTATTTATCTCTAATGCCCTGATCAATCACTCTTTCCAGAGGTACTAGTCTTACTTCGATTGGACCTCCCAATATCTATGTATGAGAACAGTATCAACAAGTTTTCGTATTACTCCACTGTATAGTTCAACTGAAACTTTTATTAATACAAACTTCTAACCATTTCTGTTACAAACAAAAAAAATAGGGAAACTTAGTCAACAATATATACATGGTGCTTGCACAATTGTTTTCACAATTTTGCAAAGTAAAAAAAATTAGTGTGACAAAACTGCTTAGAGCTCTCCCAATGCTACACACAGCTAGAATAGGTGATTCAAAGATACATAAAGTACTCCTCTCACCATGTACTAAGTCATTGCATCACTCGATTAATAAACAACAATTCTCTAACTCGGTGGTGTACTATAAGTCTACATGTTTGTGTGTAAATCTGATACCCACTGATGTCAAGGAATCTCAATTAAAAAACTATTGTTCAAAAAATGCAACACAAGCATGCAAGAACCCTGTTAATACTTGGGAATGAAAAATATACTTGACGAGGCACAATACCACTCTAGATAGTAGATCAGTGAGCACTCAGTGAGACTAGGTTCCTTCCCGACCCTCCCCTCCCAACAGGTCAATAAAATCCCCTGAGACTTATGTGGAGTTCCCAACCCAAACCCCAGGGTAGTTAACAGCAAACCATAAAAAATATCAGCTATAGCCATAGGTAATCTCAAAGTTGGTTTCTCTTTGTGTAGTTTACCACTCTCCAGATTTTCCCAAGCAGCCAGTCCTCTTCCATTAAGAGTTTCTTCCACCCAAACTTGGATTTTAGAAGTAATAGACCTCCTTGATCTTGATTTGGCCCCAAGATTACAAATCCAGACCCCTCCAACTCAAAGTACTCTCTTGAAAATAATCTCCCTTAGTGCATCAACCCTATCACAGTGATTGATAACTCTAACAAGGAGCCTTCTTCCTTCGCTACCCATCAGGCCTCAACATCCAATTCCAACACGACTTGACATCCTTCCTATTTGTCATGGTTCTGTCTAATTTGCAACTGCAATTGCAATTATATTGTACTCCTTCCTTTCTTTTAGATTTAGCTTCTAACTTTGGGGTTAGCTATCTTCCTATTTTTAATGCAGTAGAATTAGACACTACTTTTGCACTCCCACTGTGTATTGAAATTTGATCCTGGATGTACTTTCAATTCCCATTGACCTACTTAGTGTGGTAACTTGGATATTAGTAAAATTATCTTATCTTATCTAAACAGTTTGATATGTAGATATGGATGTCGGTAAATATATAGATACAAACAACAATTCTGAAATTTGTTAAAAAGGTGATGTATCCAAACTATGATTTCTAAAGATACAGGAAATATCATTGCTGCTGGATATGAAACAATGTACCTCATACGTGCAATAAAAATACGATATTTGCTCATAAATAAAAAAATAAGGACACTTAGTCTACAATATATGTATGGTGCTTGCACAATTTTTTTCACAATTTTCCAGGTAGAAAATCAACTAGTGCAACTGGAAAAAGTGCTAAGAGTAATCCCAAATCTATACAACTGAATAAATCTTAGCTCAAGAAATAGTCAAAATCAATGATGAAAAATAAAACTTGAGAATAACTCAATGGGGTTCAACAACTTGGATATTTGGAAAAACTCAGGAAAAATCAACATTTACAGGTTGTTTTCTTTGCACCAGTAGAATTTTAAAGAAAAACCACAGTTCTCTACAATTGAGTAAATTTGTGATTTTTATATGGTGCTTTCTTGGAAGGGGAATAACTTGGTGGCCATTTGAAAATTCAGAAATTTTATCTTCTCTAGTAAAGAAACATATGCATAATCCATCCAGGTATTACCAGTAACATAAATGTACTAAAGGATAAGTGACATCATAGGAAGTAACCACCATGTGCACTAGACCACATGCTATCTGAACAAATTTCTACTAGACATGATTTGGACTCCACTTGGCTCCCAATGCAATGTACTCATAATAGAAATACCATGAAAGACCTAAAACAGGAAACATAAGAAAGCATAAGCTCCCTACCTTTATCAAATCTAACATCCTTCCAACAAGTTCTTGGTCTTCTACTATACTAAGGATGCCAGACCATGTAAAGACCAGCAGTAGAAGCTCTGAAGTGCTTGCGTCCTAAAAATTTCTCTAGATCCATAATATCATGTGAATATCCTATACTCTACCCAGAACATAAATATTCCATTCTTCACTCATAAACATATATATTATTGTCACTCCCAACCTACTGTTTCATGCAAATTTGGGAGAATCCTATAGTCTGTATCAGATACTCGTGCCTGCATTCCATAAACTTGTGCAACATAGATATTCTGCATAGAGCCATGGCCCTGCCAAAATTTTCAGTGAAGTAATCAGCCTCCAGCTTGTAATCAGCTTAGAGACTCCCACGACCTGCATTGGGGATGGTTTTAATCATAATCTGATAAAAACTAGGACAACAAGCCCAGATCCCAAACCTTACTATCTGATTGTCAGTCAATTGGCATCCATTCCAACCAACCACACATGTAATTAGAGATAAAAAAAAGCATACACAACTACATGCTTATATTGAAAATATTCTAGGCATTTATCATTTTTAAACCAGGCTCTAACACAATAATTAACGACTAAATGGCTTATTTATCCTTACTAAAGTCCCAAGGTTGAGACTTCCCTAAAATGACACAATTCTTCACAATGCATACCTAACCCACTTATGGCAATTCTTACTGCTTTACCCTGAGGTCTTACGCAGGAACCTAGAACTCACTTGTAGTTCCACCACCATTCTCTATTTTGTCTAATCAATGCTAATTTTCAACTTCCTAAAGAACAACCTACCTGTAACCTGAAACCTTGCAGTTCTCTGCTTCTAGTCATCCTAAAGCCTAATGATTACCTAGAAGGACTATTTCTATCACCCAGCACTACCATGCCTAAGTTCCACGGTAATCTAGTTTATGTAACATATGTCAAATAATGTGTTTAGCTAGCAATGCCTAAACTGAAGAACGTAAAATTTGCAGGACATACATACTTTCTTGAAAATAATTATCATGTTCTTCACTTGTTGTTCCACCACTAATATCTATTTCGACTAATGCCAACACTTAGTGGTATTCACCTAAATGGTAATTTTCTAATGCCTAAAGAACAACCTACCCTATCACCTGAAACCTTGCAGTTTTGCTTCCAGTCACCCTAAAGCCTAATGATTACCTAGAAGGCTGATTTCTATCACCCAGTAATACCATGCCTGAGCTCCTTGGTAATCTAGTTTGTGTAACAGATGTCAAACAATGTGTTTAGGTAACAATGCCTAAAATGAAGAACATAACATTTGCAGGACATGAGGACTTTCTTGAAGAACTTAAATAAAGTTTTTAAGAGGACATGAAGAGGACCCCCCCACAACACACACACACACACTCTGTGAGCCATGTTGTTAATTTGAAAATAAAATTTAACTGAACATATTATTATCTAGACTCACATCATCTTCTTCATCCACTGCCATGTCATGCCCACGCTGTATATGATGATCAAGTAAACTTAACAATCTTACAATAGTGTCCACTAGGGCCAGATGTAAAGTATTCCTTGAATGTGCAGACGTGATTTCATTTGCAAGAAGTTTTATTTCAGAAAGAGGAGTCCATGCACCCTCCTCTTCACCTTCATCTTCTCCAGGAATTTCTGCTCTCTCAAGATAATCATCCAACATTTCACAGAAGCCTACAATAGTGCCATCTGCAAATATAACATTGCAACCCAAGATCCAAATGTTAACAAGTGGGCAGGAAAACAAGGAAATTTTAATAAAACCATGTTTCATTATAGAAAACCTTGATGATCGCAAACTTTCTACTTGCCCCTATCTGCCACTTCTCCAATTGTGTCTTTTCTTATCATTCTGGACTTTGTTGTAGACATGGGTGTTTGCATGTTCTGAAATTCATAATCACTTTCAAAAATTTAGAAGCAAAACATCCTATTCATTACAAATTTTCTTGCCACAAAGAACTGTATAGCTAATTACTACAAGAATTATCACCTTCATTCCTTATCACTATATTTCACTATTTCTATTACTCTGTTAATTTAATTATATTTTATGCCATCTTACAAGTATTTGTAGGTGTTCATGTATGCCTCAAACACAAAAATATTTACCTACTATGATAAAGTCTATAATATCCTTGACCTTGGCTAAGACTGATCATAAAAGAAACATTACGAAAGAAGACTGAAATAATTTCAAAATGAAGCCACTGTAATGAACCATTAAATCTCCACTACGAAGCTCAAGTTGATCATGGTGAGCAAAAACTTGCATGATTTTCAATTACAACTAAAGGTTGTATTCTGACATTTTTTGTACTTCCTCTAGATTCAACAGTAACATTAAACATGGGCATAAAAGTTTATGTAAAAGATAATATTGATAAAACTACTGAATTGTACAATTCCTAATGGTGATAAAATTAGACAGACAAAACAATCCAAAATCTGTTGGTCACAGAAGCAACTTCTTCAATATATAAACATCTTAGACATCTTCCAACCTCATGCACCTCAGTCAACTGGTTGCGTTATTTTAGACTGATGTCTTTTAATGAGAAAGTCTGGAGAAAAATTGTAAACTGCAAACATGTGGTTTAGACGTAGTTTAGAACAAAGAAAACAAAAACATACCAAGGAGGACCCCTCTTGAAGATTTGATGAAACCCCTTTTGAAATGTTATGTGATTGAATGCCCCCGTGAGAATTTTCTTGAGAATACCTTTTCTCAGAAGACAAATTGCGCCAACCATGCTCTTTGACTGTCCCTGTGATGCTTGAACAATATTGTATTGAATAAGCAATAAACAACTTGATAAAACAAAGACTGCTCCTACAATTATAGTTTGACCAGTCATAATATAAGTGTTTGGGGCTAAACCATGGTCCATGTATAAGCTTAAATAACAAATAGAGAAAAGAAACAGAAAAACATCTAAGAATTGGCATTCGTCAGTCAAGTAAAAAGCATCACCCAAACTTTTCTTTATATACCTCTAAAACAACATACAGAAGCTATAACAGGTCAAAGGTCGAAGAAATAATATTGATGTTCACAATGACAAAAATATGCCAAAGGTCACAACTTCTCTATTTGTAATATCTTACTGCAAATTTTACCCAGTGAACAATTTGTCTTCTTCCTTGTTGACCCACTCTTTATTTTAATGTAACAATTTCAAACAATAGGCCTATCTAATTCAATATTGCATGTCAACTTGGACACTGTATCTGAATCTGGGCATATTATAGAAACTATTACACCATTCTCCAAATTCCTACAAATACAAAAGTCATCCTGATGTGTCCAACATTCAAATCTGAGACACTCATCGAATACAAGTGTACAGGACAAGGCCTGAATCATTCCAACATCGAATACAAGTGTATACACTCAAGATGATCTAAATCTAGATTCTCAAGTGTACATGACAAGGCATGAATCATTCCAACATCTTTTAGTGTTTTTGACACTTTTGTTGAGATATTTGAGCCTGAAGGTGAGCGTGCTACAAGAACATCATTTATCAGATCTACTAATGCATTCATTTGGCTTTCTAGAGTTCACATGCTAAAATTTATACTGAATCATTGGCTGATCCAAAAATGGTAGAACAAAAACTACAGAGCGTGATTGCACCAGTGCTGCCTTCTCTAAAGAAGCAATATGTTTCAAATTTAGATTCAAGGAAAGTCAATTCAATCAGCATACCTCCTATCAAGGCTTATGATGCACAAAAGGGTGAGGCTGAGCAATATGAATACAAGTCAAAGGGAATCAGGGTGAATAAATCTTATGCGACCCCAACAAAGAAAAATAGCAAAGGCCTTAAGAAAGATCATGGGAAGTCTAGCTCAGAGAAGTTTATCCAAGGGCAATTAGCTAAACTAAATTAAATTAAGGACTAATAGATATCCAAAACATGAAATGGCCAATGCATATATAAAATCTTTGCACAAACTTGTAAACCCAAATCCTTAGACCACTTTTGATATGTTTTGTGTAGATTGGAAGAACCAAGAATTAAGTGTGAATATAGTTTTCTGACACAAAATCACTACATCAAGCGATCTGAATCTGGATTTAGAAAATGAAATGAAATATGAGTTTTTGTGATGAAATTGAGGTATCTACATCAAGCGATCTGAATGTTTTGTAAATATGGATTGTTCTAGGCATAGTCTAGACCTCAAAATCCCATGAAGAAGCAATTTCATGAACACATATCAAGTTATAGAAGTTCCAGACATTTTCTCATACTCATGGAGTAGTAAGAAGGGGAAAGGATCATTTATGGGTTTGTTCCAACAGGTCTGGCCATCAAAAATTCATATGGGCATTCCAACAACAGTAAACTGTATTCATAATGAGTTATGGGAACCAGCTGTGACTTACGCAATGGAAAAACATTTCTTAGGGCAGTGCAATTAGCGTACAACATTGTACTTTGAGTTTGGGAAAGGAACAACCCCTGTACATAGTGTATAAGAAGAAATAAAAAACTTTCTCAAAGGATAGCTCTGTTTAGTAGATATTTTCATAGGAAAGGAACAACACTACAAGTATGAAGAAGAAAGATCAAAGACCTAAGAAAGGAGAAACCCCACATGCTAGTTGTCAATTGTGTCAGTGTAATACTTCCCTTGGATTCTCTTACACTTGTATAAGTAGGTTCTTTTATTCCATGCTCATATAAATATGTAATGATTAGGAGTTTACTCCTAGTTATCACTTGGAAATTAGAAATACCTTTCTTGAAAGAATCCAAAGGAGTCCAAATAACTTCAGGAAGTAGGGCCAAGTCATTGATTTAACTTCCTATCAATTTTAAATTGGTGCATCCCAATTCAATATGGGTATATTCAAATGACTTGAGTCTTAAAAAATGAATTCTTGGGGGAATATAATACCTCAAATTTGCAACAAAGGCTTGCTGATATGCTATAAAAAACCTAACAATCTGCAAATTATTCAAATCACATGCATTAACTTCAGTTTATGATATACATGCAAAACAAGCTAGAATTTTTATAATATGTAATAGCCCCTCCTATTTGTGCTACAAAAGTTGCAGAACAATGATCTAAATTGACCAAAAATGAAACTAAACATTCTAAATTAATGTTTTACTGCTGATATAAAGTACACCCCTGACAAATATGCAACTTACTTTGAAAACAATAAATGATATTCTAGTATTTTTGGCTTAAAACACTTATGAATCAACTAGTTTTAAACGATGATCAGTGTCTTATCTTTAGAATTATGGAGTGAAGTGTAAATAAAACTTGTAAATACAAAGATACTAAGCTCAGCTAAGATACATAGAATTCTTACATGTATGCTCATATTGGTCAGCAAAATATGTTGATTAGATCTTGATTCCACAGAGTTGTAGAGAGAACAATGTTCCAAGCAAGTTGGAAGAATCACACTATGACTTACAATTGTCTCACACCACTCAACATTCAACTATGATAATGAGTGTGTGAAATTCAACCAATACAATAACATCAAATGCTTGCTAAAAAATATAGGCCTGAAGATGCAAGGATAAAGACACTAATCATTATCTCCTTTGCTTGCACCCTTTTTTAATAGCCAAGAGAGTTTGAAAAAGGAGGAAGTCAAAAAATTGAACTAAGATAAATTTGGAGGACATTTTAAAATAGAAGAAAGTGCCATCCACCTATCTTCATGCAGACTCATCTAGGGCACACCAATTGCAGAAGAAAAAAACAAGAGCATCCTAACTAAGGTTCTCTTCTTCCACTGACCATAAAAACAACCAAGTTACTTCCTACAAAAGCATTGGAATATTTGAAACAGGTCAGTCTGATGCATGTGAATCAAAATTGGAATCTTCTTGGAATAACCTCAAGCATATTTCCTTCCTCTTTCTTAGAGTAAATTGCATGCATGATACAATGATCAATATGAATGATGTTCAAAACTTCAAGTAGGGTGCATTCCTTTTAACTCAAGATAGATAACTTACTTGAAGCATAATCCAACTGGAATTAACCTGCTTGGAGTGGAACTCATCCTAAACTTGATAATTGGATAAGATAAGATATAAACATGTAAGGAAGGGATCATTTTATAGGTATCCCAAGAGGTAAATAACCAAAGGTTATCCCCCATTGGAATTTAAACCAAAGCAAAAATTTAATGCACGAAAACAATACATAATGTTATCACTTTCATAGTGGAAAGACTAAGTGAGATACTATTGTATTGACCTAGTGAAATTGTGTAATGAATTCAAGGAGTCATTTGAAACCAACAATAGTATCTCTTAATTTTCTTGGAACAAGGCAATGCACTCTTAATCTTGGTGACTTTGATATCGTGGAAGATTTTTTGTCTCAATTCAACAAAATTTGCATCAACATTAGGGTTGCATGAGGACAAGGCAACAATATAGACTATATTTACATCCTTCTTAGTGATCTCACACTAGAATATGAGTGATTTCCTTTCCCAAAAGGTCATACAATCAACCATTAGGAGGGATTTTAACATATATAACATTGACTTATTCCCCTTTAGTGAGCCAATTTTGGCATTAGGAAGCATGTATATTGCCTCCACATGTGGTAAGCTACATGTGGGAATTCTTCTTACTTGCACATTGTCTTTAGTTGGATGAGATGAAGGAAGTTCTCATTAATAATGAATTAAAATAATGCCCCTTCTTTACCAAGATGTTAGCTCCAAGGTGCTGTAAGAATTAATCATCATTTTGAGGGTTAATCCAAAGATCAATGGACTCAGTGAGAGTACTATTCTAATTAAGACATATTTTTGAAATATTTCATAGGATCCCAATATACAAAGTGGGATGAAGAATATTGTTTCTAAGGAAGGATTATGATAATGTAATTTCCTTACCCCGTATTCAATTTTAAGGGGGGATACTACTATCTAATATCATTGTTAAAAAAATCGGTACCAACAAAACATCCTTGATGGTATAAGATATAACTTATTGGAAACATTGGCAAGAAATTTGACAAACTACAAGAAGCATCTATGGCAGATAAATATGGAAAAAATATCAATATATTTGTAGCACATGAAAAACACCTAACCCCTACTATAACATCTTAAACCTTACATTGGTCAGATATTTAGCAGATAAAATGACATTAATGGATACAATAATACTA
>LPNX010638437.1:620354-708962 GCA_001517045.1 Pseudotsuga menziesii | reverse complement strand
CCCCAAAACATTATTTTGTAAGACTTTATTATGGGGATTTCATTGAGTCTCTCTCATTAGATCAGGGTCTTGGACACACAACCCACCTTCACCAACCAAACAATCAAGACCCAAACATATCCTATGAAACCCTCACGCGAACCCTTATACTCATCTGAATCTAACAGCATAGATGATTGTTAAATTAAATGAGGATCTAAGTTGAAACAAAGAGTCATCCTGAAAGGATTTGAACCATATGGTGGAGAGAAAGTAGCATAAAATATGTGTTAACACACTTGGAGACATTGACCCCTTATCCTAAGCTAGTTTCCAGACTTCCATAACTCCCATTCAGGATTTTTGACATATATACACCTGTAATCATGTGATCCTCCATCCCTTCAAATTTGCGAATATGTGAGTGGGTAATGATATTGAAATATTCCATCCACAGTCTTGACCTGACCCCAAAATCCACTCCTTGGAATATATATATATATATATTTGTTTTTGGAACAAAATAGATCCTGGTCCTCTTCAACATTTGATCTCCTAGGTACTTCCCCTGAACACACAATATCACCCTCCACTAGTGGATGGGAGGTTGAAAATAAATAAAAAATTCCTCAAACAAATCCATGATGTAATCCAATGGCCAACCTTCAAACTCAAACCGATATACTTAGTGTTTCCATAGGCCTTAATTTTACTGCAGAATCCATGAGATCCATCTTTTTTTTTTTTTTCAATGTGGTTCACACGCCGGCTTGATTGACGGGCTACGTCCACAGAAATAAATCAGGCGGGCCCACCCGAAGGGGCCTCACACCTTCGGCACACTTCATGCCTAACCCCAATAGCGTCAATGAGGATTGAACCCATGACCTCTATACCGAGAGGCCTAGCGACGGGTGCTTAACCAATTGAGCTAACTCTTGGGGCTGAGATCCATCTTCATAATGAGGCCACTGTTATTAGTTGAATCTTTCTTTTAATTTTTACACAAGCCAAGGTAATACAGAAAGAGGTGCTAATTGCATTATAGAAGAAATTGCCAATAATATGTTGCTTTAGAATCTGTATTAAAGCCCCAATAATCCATGTCAGAGGAATTAAGAGAGCCTTCTACCTTAAATATTTGGTCCACCCATTACATCCCTAGGTAGTAAATAAGACTATTAAAGATAGTCTCTACTTGAGGAACCTAGTTTTCCCTTTCCTCCTTCCAACCCATGAGGCTAATAGAAGAATGGATTGATTGTGGGTGACAACTTAAAAAATTGGATGAAAAGAAGTGAGTAAAACAATTTCAAAACACTTCCTCTCTTTAACACATGGGGTATATGGTTAGAATTGAATGCAAACATTCTTCAAGACATGGAAGTGCCTTATTTATAATGTGCATCACAAATCATAACAATTAATAAGAACACCAAATTTCCAGTCATGCATATAAAACAAAGAATATTGGAAGAACCAGTTATCAAGAACAAGGGAACTTGGTGTTATTTCAATAAATATAACTAGATACACCAAGAGATACGTTGAGAAAAACATATTGTTTTTATATATGATTCTTATTATTTTCGATTGAAAGCAAGCCTAGGGGGGTGGGGAGGGGGGGGGGCTCTCTAACAACAACTGTGAATTTATGCCACTGAAACTCAACATAGTAGCAAAGTCTCTATAAAACAAAATTACTGGACTACAATGCTGGATTGCAAGTGGAGTTTCAAGACATATTCCAACCAAGGATTCCAGTGGTAATTAATGGAACTTAAAGCAAAGCAAATGTTCTAACCTTAGGAATTTTCTAAAATTGAACAAATATTTTTATTTCAATATAATAAGTGCATTGAGAAGACACCAATCTTGCAATGCATGTATAAATTTCTATAGGTGAAAGACTGTATAATAATTTTTATGAACTTATGATTGATATTTTTATACAAGACACACTCTCTTTGTATTCGATATGGTTGTGGTGGTTATCCTAAAGAGTACATATTGTTGGTCAATTACAACACTAATAAATCATTTATGGGTTCGTTGGTTTGCTATATAGGCTATAGTGTTGTGCAATAGCATGCCACAACCATATATCCCCAAGCCAGTGCAATACTAGATCACTAATTGAAACTATTGTTGGTGATCTGTTTAAGTGTTGAGCACATTTTATTTGCTAACCTATATCCCATTCAAGTCAACTGGATCTTCAAATTTTCATTCACCAACTGGCAGAAAGCTTAAAATAACTGTAGTGGAAGGCAGCAACCTTGCTGGAAAAGACAGATCTCGAAAGAGTGATCCTTACGTTAAGCTTCAGTATGGGAAGGTCGGGTTCCCCAAGAGTCTGAGTTAGATATTTTTCATTTTCTAGAATTAGACTGATCTACATATTGGTGGATATCTACAATGTTTCCTGTAGCTGTACTTTGTAGTTGGTTAGCATTAATTTTTTTTTAATATAATCATAGAACATTCGCAAAACAAGATCAATTTCACGAGGTATCAGCCCCATATGGGACGAAGAATTTGAGTTTAATGAGATTGAAGGTGATCAATATTTGAAATTAAAATGCTACAATGTAGACTTTCTTGGGGATGAGAGTATGGGAAGCGCCCATGTGAATTTGGAAGGATTGGAAGAAGGATAAACCAAGGATGTTTGGATCCCCCTTGAAAAAGTTACAACAAGTGAAGTAAGACTCAAAATTGAGAAGAAAAATCAAGAGCAAGACACTAAGATGAGTAGAATATGCAATAAAAACCTCATCAATATGTAATTCCATGTCTAGAACCACTGCTATATTGCCATCAAATGACTTAGCAAATGACATTGTGACCTCTCTTTTAAAAACAGAGAAACTTGTTGATAAATTCCAACAACCACCTGGCTTGCTGATATGTACTCAGTTGAGTAATCACTCAGCTATGTGGAATAGAGCCCCCAATAAACAAAAGAATTAAAAGGCATTTTTCATCAAAGGATTAAACACAGTAGTGACACAGTATACCTTACCTCCAAGAATGCTATGCAGTGGCTCTCCAACGTGCCTTCTCCAACATTGCTATGTACTAGAGAAACCCACCACAAACCCATGACCAGAAAAAGGTGAAAAAATGGCCTCGTTATCCGGAAAACACGATGGTGAAAACCCAAGGACCAACACTGCTATGCACCAGAAAAAAATTCCCTCGTTTTCTAGAAAACACGATGGTGAAAACCCAAGGACCAACATTGGTACGCACCAGAAAAAATGACCTCAGCTCCAATGCAATGGATCCAACCCTATGGATTTTATTAGTTTCAGTTGATGGGATGATCCAACATCCATGTTTTCCAGCTAAAACTGGAAGGGATCCAATCCTCACTCTCTTTGTCATCTACAACTAACAAAAATATTTGAATCCCTCGGTTTTCCATCTAAAAATGGAAGGAGGCTTCAACCCCTTAGACACAAGCTCCAACTTATGTCAAATGGAATCTCTAATGTAGTTTGTTCCACTTCCTCGACAAATAGGTATTCTCTATTGTCCTATAAAATCCCAATTTTTCTAAATGGTGGATTTCAACTCTGTCAAGATTCTTACAAAATATGATCAAACACACTTTCTACAGTCAATGATTCTACAACCTCTGCCACAATGACTTCACAAATTCTGTACCTTTTTTTCACAAGGTCTACATTAATGTTCACAAGACATGTACTATGAACTTCATAGGGTCTTCAACACATGTCTACTATGCGGCTATATCTACCCCAGATCTGTACTGCGATCTTTACAAGATCTGTACACACTCCACTTGTTCTTATGCCAACTAAAGAAATGATCATTCATTAACAATATCTTGACCTGTTAATAGTTCTCAAATATGGAATCAATCTCTATTTTGTCGAAGTCTAAGGGTAATTCCAAACTCTAGATCGTACCCTTCATTTATCTCATGAGCAAGTCTTGCAACGGATCTCACACACCCTCTCTTTCATTGAATATACCTGGAATCTATCACAAAGTGTAAACCCCAACAAATCACACCATTTCAAAGTCTAATGATATTCCTCTTCCTCGCCTTCTTTTATATCAATGAGTAATTGGTCCCCAAAATCCATGCCCAATATCCAAATCAATTGATCATATTTATAGATCAATTGTAATCTCAATTGACTTGGTCCTTTTACTTGGTAAGCTCAAAACCAATGTCATTATGTCAGCTTCCATTACATCGATCTTCTTATTATTTTGACAATGGGATTTCAATGTTGTTATGTTGGTTCAAAATTTTATCATCTTATCACAAATGGATCTACATACTCATACATCGTTCTTATAATCCAAATAACCAATGATTTGATCATTGAAGAAGAATATCATGTGGACTGACCATGGCGATGTCACTTGAACCTTTCACATGATGAGCAGGGTCATCTTTGCTTGAGGTGGAACAATCAAAACTTGTCACTGCCAATATCTCATATCCAATGCTTCCGATAGTTCAAACATACCTCTGCAATTCTAGTAGTTGGAGCATACATATGTAACAATAGAAAGTTACTAGAGTAGCATATTTTAGTAGTTGGAGTGAGTCTTGTCTACACTGTGCAATTAGCAGAACTTTGACTAATCACTCAGCTATGTGGAACAGAGCCCCCAATAAACAAAAGAATTAAAAGTCATTTTTCATCAGAGGATTAAACACAGTAGTGACACAGTATACCTTACCTCCAAGAATGCTATGCAGTGGCTCTCCAATGTGCCTCCTCCAACACTGCTATGCACCAGAGAAACCCACCACAAACCCACAACCAAAAAATGGTGAAAAAACGCCCTCGTTATCCAGAAAACATGACGGTGAAAACCCAAGGACCAACACTGCTACGCACCAGAAAAAATGCCCTCGTTTTCCAAAAAACACGATGGTGAAAACCCAAGGACCAACACTGCTACGCACCGAAAAAAATGCCCTCGTTTTCCAGAAAACACGATGGAGAAAACCCAAACCAACACTGCTACAATTTGAAAAAATGCCCTCCTTATCCAACCAGAAAACACGATGGAGAAAACCCAAGGACCAACACTGCTACGATTTGAAAAAATTCCCTCATTATCTAGAAAACACAGAATGGAGAAAACCCAAGAAAAAACGATGGAGAAAACCACAGGAAAACCCTATGCAACATACGTAGGGTGCATGCAGGCACCACGCAGGCTTATGGTGGAAACCCTATGCAGCATACGCATGGTGCATGTAGGCACCATGCAGGCTTATGGTGGAGCACTGGAGCACTAGTGAAGGGCGTGGGCAGGATTGTGGAATAAAATATCCCCGAACATATTGCACATTTATATAGTTAAAAAAACGTTTTAACCCCTAATATACCACCAATATATTGCCTTGTAATTTTTTGATTTTTAACCCCCTCGATATGAACAGACGTGATATCATATTGGTCCCTAGGTGACGCCCCCATGCGATCAACCATGGTTGGATGATGATTCCATTCTATATTTGAGTCCTTATTGGACACCTATGATGTACATAGTAGTTATTCATGTGTTGTTTAGATCCCCCTTTGGGCCTCATTATTATTTATATATATTGAGACACCGATATGAGAATGGGTATGCTTGCCTCATCTATATATTTAGGATTATATGTACCTCATCCAATTTGAGTGTCGTATCTACATATTTTGATCCTTGTAGCCTTGGTGAAGCACTTGTACTACCCTCCAATGCAACGATTGTTCTCCACATTGTCGTCACATATCACCCTAGAAAAGTAAAGAATATATGATGTCTATCGTCCATGTGATGAACTCATGCCCTCATGTTAGGGTTAACCTTGACTCAGGAATGAGTCAAAGGCGGTTGAGGTCTAGCACATGGTTTATTATACTACATGGTATTTTTCTATGGTATTTGGCATTCCATGGTATTTGGTGGCCCATAGTATTGTTCCATGGTATTTCTTGTAAATAAGACTTTATAAGGGTTGAGGAGGCTCCATTGTATAGTGGTATGGAGGTGAGTGGTGGCTATTTCACTTGGCCAGTCTTGACCGATTTAGGTAAAAGGATATAATAGATCTATTATGGTGGTTTTTACCAGTTTTGGGTTTTCCCGTAAACATTGTGTGTCTATATTTAATGTGTTTCTATGTGGATTTGTGTTCTCTCATTATTTATTATATGTATGATATTTTAAATCCTAAGAATTGGTATCAGAGACATGGTTTGTCATATAGTTGTGCTGATTGTGTTGTACCTTGTTTTTTGAATTAACTGTGGGGTGCATGTTTGGTGGTACCTCACACCCTAGTAGTATTTTTGGGTTCCTGATTAGAATGTAATTTCCCCAGGTGCTAGAAGCACATGGTATCCCTCTTATGCACAGAGAAGGGATGTTGTATCAAGTGTGGAATGAACCATTGGGTATGTATGAGGGTGGCAGGTGTACTCGTAGCCTAAACCAGCTAGGTCGAGCCAAGTCAGTTAGCAACCACTCACCTCTAGGCCACTATACTATGGATCCTCCTCAATCCTTATAAAGGATTATTTACATCCAATAACATGAAACAATACCATGGGACACCAAATACCATATGGCTATAATAAACCACGTTCCTAGACCATTTGCTAGACCTCAACACTCTTTGAATCATTCTTGAGTCAAGGTTAACCCTAACATGAGGGTAAGAGCTCATCGCATTTCTGATAGAAATCATATATTATTTACTTTTCCAGAGTGACATGTGACAACGATGTGGAGAACAATCATTGCATCGAAGGGTAGTAAAATTTCTTCACCAGTATACAAAGGTTGAAATATGTTGATACAACACTCAAACTGGATGAGGTATAGTGAAGAGGAAGCTATAAAAACAAGAGATTAGATATTAGAGGCCAGCTACCCCCAATTCTATAGGCATGGGGAATTTTGGTTGATGTTCTTGCGTATATTTTCAGAGGAAGTTATTGGGGATCCTCTATGAAGACATGGACATATTGTATTTTAGATGTTAAAACATGAATATATATATATATATATATATGCACGTGGATGCACTTTTTATGGTTTTTTGATATTTACAAGCCTTATATGTCATGAAGATGTGTACACTATGCTTTATGTACATGTGGATGAACATAATATGAAAATGCATATGAATGGTTTATTTATTAGATGCGATTATTGATATGCCATTCTAGAATGTTGTTATCCATTTGATTTGTAACACTATTGAAACATATTGGGACATGTGTGAATGAAATAGACTAAAGTTTCCTAATTGATTGTTTAGTGCACAAGAACTTTCTAAAGAGGGATGGATTGCATACCCAATATCAGTTATTCAACTGGGTGACAAGGATATGAGATTCTAGGAATATGTTAAAGTGACGAATACCCAAGTGGAGGGAAGTGGTAAAGAGATCATTTAGTGCATCATACTTTGCCTAGTTATTAGTGGCTACGTCGACACACACTCCATTGAGTCTTTAATATATCTATGTCAGAGGAATAGAAGAGAACACAAGATGGAATAACATAATATAATCATAATAAGGCATGCAAATAGTGTAACGGCTAGAAAATGATGGTAAGGCATGTTGTTGAGAAAGAGATAGTCCTTAACGATTGTGGGTACAAGCTCAGCTAGATCTGACGGAAGCCACACACGTAGAGGCATCTTTGTAAGTCAGGCTGATAGTTCCTCTCGTTATGTGCTTCTAGAATAGGAAAGAAAACATGTTGGATGGATATAGTAAGTCAGATAATATAGCGACACAAAAAGAGTCTGTAATGAGTCTGTATCAAGGCGGTATTGAGTCTGTCAGAATCATGTATTAGAGTTGTATTGAGTCTGTAATTGGGAAATAAAAGAAGGAACCCAAGTTGTATATGGGTTAGTTGATATAGCACCTAAGTAGCATCAAGCAGGGTTGGACCGGAGCTTGTATTGTATTTTGAGTAGACTCTTGGTAAGAGATAGACTTGAGGTAGGCGTTTAGGCTAATGACTCTGCATCGCTGAGTGCATCAGAGTAGAGGTTCCACACCTGAGTGCACAAACAAGTAGGGAAGTTTGAGTCGATCCAGGATGTGTGCAGATCAATGAGAGAAGTAGAGTAGAAAGAGGAAGATAGAATATCAAAGAGCATGAGAGGGAAGACAAGTATGTAAATGCAGAAGAGAATATCTTGAGCAGAGTCTGTAGCTTTGTGGATTAACAAAAGGTGCATCTATTTCATCATTCCATATGAAGAGCACCTTGTGGTTTTATCTTGGATGGGTTTCCACGTTGTATTTCTGTGTATATGTGTCAATGTTGAAGTAGCTTAGATGTATGTGTGATTATTGTGTTGAATGACTGGTTGATTATTATATTCGCAAGTGGATAAATTTTTGATGCACACATTATGTTAATGGATAATTTTATGCTGCATGCCTAATATTTATTTACTTAAGTGCATAAAGAAAGGTTGGGCTGCAATTTAACTGCTGAAGCACCGTGTATACAAGTAATCCACCCCTCTCTAGCCTTTGCTGGAAGCCTTGGTGCAGAGGCAAGGTACTAAAACACCCTCCCACCCAACTGTGGAACCCTGGTTCTGGTAGTTACCCATAACGAGAGATATCTCGAGTTAGACGACATCTATGTCGCAGGTGTTGCCAGCTGAGCTCTTCTTTGTCGGGCCAATATCTCAAGATTTGTTGTTTTGAGCAGAAGGGACTAAACCTGGGTCCAGTGAAGATGAGAAGAGAGAAAAATCCAAAAAATGGTTCCATTGGTGGGACCCTAAATTGTAGTGGAGAGGGATAAGTTGTGGCAGCCCAAGAAACTAGAGATCCAGGACTGGGTGGACTTCAAAGAGTTAGAGTTTGCACGGAAATAAATTGAAGGATCTCGATGGAACCCAACAGAGTGGTTGGGTCGGTACATCTACACAAACATCCATGAGTTTTTGTTTTCCTATTTTCCCATCGTGTTGCATGAGTGGTTATCGAAGTTAGTGACCAAACGAACAAATTTTCAAGGTGGAGAACTAAGGGAGTGGACTCCCTAGTTAATGGAACATTTGGAAGAAGTAAGCAACCCTATATCAAGGGATGTGGATTTTTGGATAGAAAATATACTACTAAGGATATATTACTGAGTTTGATGTTGACACAATAACCTCACTAGGAAAAAATGATGAATTAGCTACTATGTGACTAAAAATTCTAGTCACCATAGGTTTTTCAAGTGATTTACTACTAAATATGATCAATTTTGATCGCCTAACTATAAACAACTAAAAATAACGACTAATTTAGTCACCAGTTAACAAATATGACTAGATAATAAGTGACGGAGTTAAAAATGACTAACATAAATGACCAATTTAGTCACCGCATAAAAATGACTAGCTAGAAGAATTTGAATTAGTCATTTATGTTAGTCACTTTTAATTGTGTCAGGCCGGGGTCATTCATAAATAAATTATCCTACAAAGATAGTGATAATGTTAAATATACATCATATATTTCACGATGTCTTCAATTTATATTAGTCTCACAACCATTGGGCCATAGCATTATGTGGGACCAATTATAACTTAAATCTACATTCTTTGTTTATTTAATTTGAAAGTGAGTTTTATATAGTTTATTGAAAAATGTTTGCACCATATGGTTTGAAACAATATAAAAACAAACAAAATATATAATATAAATACACATACACATATAAAATATAATATCACACATACCAAAACAAAATAAACATAGCCATATGGTATACAATAAACATATGTTTTATGGTATACAATCATAATGCAACATGTAAACACCTCCAAACCAAACCCAAACTATCGACCGACCTCTTCTTGAGTTCATTCATGGAGGACTATTCGAAAATCCTGGAGATTTCCTTCTCGAATCACCCAGATATTAGCATCCTGTTGGTGCCAGATAACTAGTACATACTGCGCCTACAGAGAAAGCCTTGAATATGTTTGCATGGATGTGGTTGAAGGAACTCAGATTCGCAAGTGTGTCAAGGTAGTCACTATTATTGTGGCATTGTAAAAGGGAATATAGGTCCATGTTGTTCTTGTCAAGACATGATTTGATTCATATATCTTTGTGCATAGTGCCCTTGTTGATATGTATGCCAAATGGAGGGTTGTTGAGGATGCAAGGAAAGTGTTTGACAATATTCCTAAATGGAATGTGGTTTTGTGGAGCGATATGATTGCAGGGTATGCTCAATGGGAATGACGAAGAGGCTCTCAAGATGCGTTGGCAAGCGTTGATAATGGGGATGAGGTCGATTTTTTTTACTTTCTCGACGGTGCTTCTGATTTGTGCAAGCATCACAGCTTATGATCAGAATAAGAAAGTTCATATCCTCACCATAAAATATGGATTTGATTCATATAGTTTTGTGGGTATTTCTCTAGTAATCATGCCTACAAAATGTGGGTTCGTTTTTAGTTTTGTTCATTCCTTTTGGGCATCATGTCGAAATTCCCATGAATTGACAGGTCAAAGCTAGACTATGAATGTTTTTAATAGGATATGGAAGTGGCTATGATGTTAATTATAATACAATAATTGGTGCTCTGTGGAATCGAAAACCCAATGCTCTTAGGTGCCAAGATAACTCCATACCCTATTTTTTCTTTAAAGGGCCACGAAGTATTCAATTTGAGAGGAATATATGTTGGTTGTTACCATTTTAGCAACCCTTTCAATCAATGGCTATTCTCCATAAATTTTTTTAACTTATGCTTCTTATAAATATGAAAAATTTAAAATGTTGATGGTAACTACTAGATCTCATTATTTTCTAAAGCCATAACTTTGAGAAAATTCTTCACAAAACACTTGAAAAAGTAAAAGTCATAATATTGTATTATAGGATTGCAGCATGGGTTTGAGTGTGTAGGTAGATATACAAAGTGGTTATTGAAAGAAATCATGAATGATCATGATTGAGGTTTGACATTTGTGTTGTGACTAGTCCTAACATTGCACAATTTTTCAATCTCATCTATGAATTCCTTCAGGGCCTTACTTTGCACAATTACAACACATTATTAATTTTGATAGATTTACGAAAAGAGCACAAACCGTCAACAAGTAGCTCTAGTATTGCCAATTATTTTGTGCAAGTCACCCTTGAAATTAGAGTTATTAAATTTTTCAATGTTTTCATCATTCAATATGCCATTGACACCCAATCACATAAATATGTTTGTGGCTTATTTCAGTGAACACAAAAATCTGTAAGTGCAATAGTGTCATATTTTGAGAGAGGGGGTTTAGACACCAACACAATAAGACATGAGAAACATGATAAATAAATCAATGGGACAGTTTATTTAAGGAGTAATCAGTAATGGAGTAAAAAGATTGTGGGAATCACTAACTTGATAGTATGTATTCTTATTCATTGTCTCCAATATATGCATTATAGGACTAGATTCGTTGAAAACCATAACGTTAGAGTGTTTTTACCAGAATGAGGAAGCCAATAGATTTTGCATATATCACCTTAGACCTTAATTCAAGTAATCCTTTTGGACACTAGAGAAATTAGATTGCCAAACCATACTCTAATATATTTGTATAAATGGTAGCAAGGTGTATCTACAACCTACGTAGATGTAGGTTCATTGAAAACCACATCACAATGTTTTTGCTAATAGGTTTTTTGTATTTCACTTCAAACTTTAATTCATGTCAATCTGTTAAAAACAATAGCATAGATCCATTACAAGTTCAATATGATTTAAGATATTTACAGGGAGAGTGGACAGATGTGTTTATATTCTATCTTTTATGTAAATATGACTTTATACTTCAACATCTTTTTCTGGTGGCATCAGAACTTATAATGACACTCGGAGCATTAGCAAACTGTGCTCAAGGATCCGTTGAAAAATTTGTTGAGCATTAGCAAAAGGTTGAGTGCATTAGCACGCAAGTTACTAGAGCACAATTGGGATATTAATGGTCAGGGTCACACTTGGATAGGAAAGTGAGTAGCTTTAGAATTCAGGAAATTCTAAACATGGTGATGAGATTGATGTCGGTGGACAGAAATTGGAACTGTAAAATATTGGTATTGAGCTTCATGTTGAGTTTCCACTGCCTCTAGAATGGCATCAATGTTTAGACCTTCACATTTGTTTCCTTCTATGTTTTTCTTGATTACCTATTGTGTTTTTCTTTTATTCATGGCTTTTTTTGTTGTTGTGGATGTGGTGGAGATGAAATGGCTCAAATATCCTTGCAAGCGTGAAGCACGAGCTGTCTAGGGGAACTTGGGAAATTCAATGTGAGAAATAAAACCAATAGTTATCGAGGAAAAGGAAGAAGGGAATGAGAGATTTTAATGCTTCCATGCTTGTGTTTTCTTGTTGTCATTTCACGTTTGGGGGGTAATTGATCATTGCATGGTGTTGTTGTTTCACATTGCAATCCTCAAAGAATGTGGGAATAACATGTTTGTTGTTCCTATTCTTCCTGTGTATTCGTGCTAGTGACAACTCTTGTTGTCCGTTACCCAATACATATATCAAAAAATGCTTTCTCTTCTTCTTCTTGTCTATACTTCATTGTGCCCCCTCTGCAATTGTGAATGAGAATGTCTTGGTCTTGGTATACAAGGTGTGCAATACATAAGGGGAATATGTATCATGGCAGTTATTGTTGGGCTTAGGGTAGACCCGGGTTCTATACTTTTGTCTTCGCACCAACAAAAGACCCACAGTGTTGGCCCTTTCGGCAACAACCTGCGAACAAGTTGCAGTCTCACCCGAAACAGCTATGGGGTGCCGTAGAATCAGGTTTCTGCAAGAAGAAGAGGGATATTATTGTACCTTTAGATTCTAACAAATGATAATCATAAAATACAGAGCTTTGATATTTACTTAATTAGCTTCGTAGTTAGATAAACAAACAGTGCCTTGCTTAACCCTTTACTGGGAATTCACAACGAAGTTAGTATTTAGCAGTGATCTTACTTATCAGTTATATATTTATCAATGCATAAAAGAACATAACAACAACACAACAAAACCACAACACATGATATAACGTGGTTCACCCCCAGTTTAGGGGCTACATCCACAGAACTGTGTTTTATTCAACTCTTTACAAAAACCACAGTTATGATCTGCGCACTCAGCTGCAGATCCCTTCAATTCCTCAAAGCTGCGCACTAAGCTGCAGATCTCTGCCCACATAGCTGCAGATCTTCTTAATCACCCAAAACCCTCTGCGCACACAGCTGCAGAGGTCGTCCACGCACACAGCTAGGACTTAACCTTCCTTACAAACAAGCCTTAGCTTCGCATCAATTCATATTACATCAAAAGCCTAAACTGACTTCTTTACAAGAGTGCTTATTTATAGTGCACTTATTACAAAACCATGGGCTTAAACCATGGGCACCCCGAACCCTAAACCCTAGACTTAAACCATGGGTTTATTACAAAAATAAGGCTTTTACTTAACCCCGACACCCATAAGACTATTTTGAGTCGCAACTCCACTTACAAACTTCCACAAAAACCGTGGAGTTACCAAAATTAGGGACCGTTAAGGTGCGTGCCCCAATAGGCCCCTAAGACTCACCAGTGTCCTGTCCCGGGACACTCTGCTACTTTTCTGGTGGGAGAATCTTGTTGGCGAAGACAGAAAATGGCTCGCTACGGCTGCATTGTCGTCCCATCTGCTACTGCTACCACGGCCACGGCTTGCTTGATCCTTCATCCTCTCATCCATAGTAGAATACGACCCTCTCTCGTGCTGCTATTGGCCATCGTCATATTTATGGTGGTCATGGGGGTCATTGGGACTTCTACCAGTGACATCATCCTTCGAACTGCCTCTCGTTCATGTCCTATCAAACATTTGACCATCCACAACTTTGGGTCCTTAACAGGCGGTGCCCCTGTGATTGCATGCCACTGTAATTTTGCATAAGACAAACAACATGCCTCCATTCTTCGGGATCCTCCTGAGTCTTTCCTGAAGGGTTGTGCCTTTCTTCGTTCCACTTAGAGCGAAATTATACCTTAAATTTCTTTCTGGTTGATCGTATCTGCATTGGCTGCTTTGGCGCTGGAGACGCCTCCTCGCAAGGAGGATTGCTCATAAGGTTCTGCAGACCTCTCTCCCTGAACTCTAGTAACAATTCCTGGACTTAGCGATCATTCGACATGGTGCTAACTGTAAACTCAAAGAAGTGCACAATGTAGGAGTCGGAGACCGGTGTAGCTTCTTATAGAATCCCGCAACAAAATCTATCATCATGGTGCATTACTGACGCCAATTATGATGGAACAACGGTAAATCCAGTCCACACGGTGCTAGATTTTCCCAAGATCTCATCATGATAGGCAGTTCACATGCCGACGCCGCCAAGTCGAGTTTGTCCCGTCAGTCACATTTTAGGCTATGACACACCTTTCTTCTTCGACACGGCCACTAACTTCAGCTTCGCTTCAATGAGTACCCTCCACATAATATTCACCTTCGACCCATCCTGACCTACACGGCAACCAAACTTCATCCTTCAAACTTTGACAGTCTTTAACACTTCGTAGTTTTGAGAACAACTTCATTATAGTCTAGTACCCAATTCCAACTATTCTTGGTACTTAAACTGTCCTTCTTGCTGTTACTTCTAATTAAGGGGTCCCAGCTTGTTCCTGTACTTCTTTAACCTACTTCCATTCACCATGGAAGGTAAGATTTCTCCATTCAATTTAGCTAACTGGACTGCGCCACCATCAGTAACTCTTTGCACTATGTATGGTCCTTTCCAATGTGTCTTGAAACTCCCCAGGAATTTCATGAATTTACTGTCATATAGAAGCACAAGATCACCATTCTGGAACTGCTTCCTCTTAATGTGTCTATCATGCCATGCTTTTTCTCAATATTTCTGCACTTGCTGCTGGAACCCTATAATGAATCTGTCCTCTTCAAGTTCTAGTATCTTCGCTAGCCTTTCTTTCATCATATCTTGGTCATCCATCCGTGAAAGTAGATATTCTGAGGCTAGGAACAATGTAATCCATGGGCATGACTGCTTCTTGTCCATAAACCAACCTAAAAGGTGTATGGCCTGTCAACTTCTTGCAGGTGGTTCTATAAGCCCATAGTACTGCTGGAATTCTAAGATCCCAGTCATTTCTGTTAACATTGCAAACCTTCGTCAGAGCATGTTCAAGGATATTGTTAAAGGCTTCGACAGTTCCGTTTGCTTGAGGATGATAGGCAGTACTCTTCTAATGATATACTTGAAATTCTTCAGTCAATACTTCAATGGTCTTATTTAGGAAATGTGATCCTTGATCACTCATAAGAATTCTAGGACACCCAAATATTGACAAGATGTTATCGAAGATGAACTTCCCAGCTGTAGCAGCGCTACAGTTCTTGACCGGTTGAGCTTCGGCCCAACGAGTAAGGTAGTCCATTGCTGTAATAATGTATCTTGCTCCAGATTTCTTCGCAGGAGGATTGATAGGTCCAACAAAATCAATAGCCCACTTGTCAAAGGCTTGTAAAGTTACCTGTGGAACTAGAGGCATCTCGTCCCTCCTGGATGGTTTACCTGTCCTCTGATAGATGTCACAGTTAGGGCAATCCTCTCTTGCATCCTTATGAATTGTGGGCCACCACAATCCAGCTGTCAGAATCTTCTGTGCGGTAGCTTTTCCTGTGTAATGACCTCCTGCTGCTCCAGAGTGTGCCTCAGCCAAAATTAATGGCTTTTCATGCTCAAGGACGCATCTACACAGTATTTCATTTGGTCCCATCTTATATAGCTATCCTGCTATCAGGGTAAAGTCGGCTGCTCTAACCACCAGCTGTTTCTTCTACTGTGTTGTCATTTCGGCGGGTGCAAAACCTGTAGATAAGTACTGAACAATATCCTGAAAATAGTCATCAACCATCTGGATGGCAAACAACAGGGCATCAAGAAGAGCTTCGTCCAAACTAGTGGGCTCTTCTCCTGACTCGATCCTTGACAAGTGATCAGGACCTAGGTTCAGTCTTCCAGGTTTGACTATGATCTCAAAATCATATTCTTGAAACAAAATCAACCATCTGCATATCCTTCCACCTAGCACAGGCTTGTTAACCAAATACTTCAAAGCAGAGTGGTCAGTGAACATCTTAAAATGAGATCCTAACAGATAATGTCGAAACTTCTGTAATGCATAAACCATAGCTAGACCTTCTCGTTCTGTAGTAGTATAATTTTTTTTTCTGCTGTGGACAATTTTCTACTTGCAAAAGAAATAGGGTGATCAATATTACCTTCGCTTGACTGAGCCAATACTATACCCAGAGCAATGGAGGAGGCACCGACATGCACATGAAACTCTTATTCCAGTTAGGGAATACTAATATAGGGGCAGTTACCATCTTTTCCTTCAAAATATCCAAGCTTGCTTGACACTCAGGTTTCCATTCAAACTTAATATCCTTCTTCAACTGCTTTTCCATAGGGGCTGTAATCTGAGCATATCCTTTAATGAATTTCCTATAATATCCAGTATGACCAAGCGTAGTGCGCAGTTTTTTAACAGACTTCGGAGGTGGCAGGTTCACAATAATGGCTATCTTCGCATGATCCATCATCAATCCTTGCTTACATACAATGTGACCTAGCAAAATTCCAAAAGGGGCACAAAAGATACACTTTTTCAAGTTCAAGGAAATATGATGATGTCTACATTTGTCCAGCATAAGTCTTAAACTAGCTATATGGTCTTTTAATAACCCGAAGATAGTCCAATCATCAAAATAAACTTCTAAGAATTTATGTATAAATTCCTTAAAAGTAGATATGACTACTCTAGAAAACATAGCAGGTGCATTCTTCAATCCAAAGGTCATAACTGTGTACTGGAAGGATCCCATTTCTGTAGCGAAGGTTGTCTTATGTCGATCTTCTGGAGCACTTCTAATCTGATGGTAACCTAAAAATCCATCAGTAAAAGAGTACACTTCTTGACCTCCAACATTGTCTAACACTTCATCTGTAAAGGGAGTGGAGAAAGGATCATGCAAACAGGCATCATTCAGCTTCCTCAGATCAACACAGATTCTGATTTCTCCCTTAGTCTTCTTTTCTTACACCACCATAGGACTGAACCATTCGGACTCTTCAACAGGCTCAATGATTCCTGCAGCAAGCATCTTATCTAGCTCCATTTGGACTTTTTATTTTCACTTAGGGTTCAGCCTATAAGGGCGCTGTTTCACAGGATTCGCATCAGGTTTCAAAGGGATCTTTATCACTCCTATATCACCAAGGATACCTTTCATCTCTAAGAACTTTGTTGGAAATAGGTCCTAATACTCATGGAGAAGTTGGGTCACTTTGCTCACCATTTCGTCATCCCAATAATCTCCAATCGTAGCATACTTAGGGTTTTCTTCTGATCCAATGTTTATGGTCCGCGTCTTCAGGGGCCGAGTCACTTCAGGTGTTTTGACTACTGTTCCATGTACTTCGCAGTGTCCTTCTGACTCAGGAATGTTAATGTTGTGCGGATCCTCATCCTCGTCAATTGCGAGGTTATAACATTCTACTGCATTTGCTTCTTGTTCCTTCCAATCAGGTTGGTATTCTGCTATTTCTTGATCATCAAATACTTTAGTATGGATTAACCTAACAACTGCGTCCAAAACAGGACAAACCTCATTAATAGAAAATGTCAGCACAAAGCTATCAACAAGACTATCCCAACTTACAGTACCATGGCAAAGCTCGACCTCCGCATACTAGTTCTTTGCTATAGGTTCCAAGGTGTGCACAAACCTATGTACCCATTCTTCGCGAGGTACATGCTTCCATGCTTCGTAGCATTGCTCCAAATGTCCCTGAGGACTGGTCGTACCATTAAACCTGCTTCGCACCTCCTGAGGTTGGTCCCTGAATCTGAGGAAAAGGGACTTCTGGCACGCTTCCCAACTATGAATTTACTTTTTGTGACCATTCCACCATCTGGATGCTGTGGCTTTGAATGCTGAATCTAGATCCTCCATTTTCTGTGAGTCTGGTACCTGCGCTGAGAAGTGCACAATAAACTCTTTCGGGTCTGTCGAACCATCAAAAACAGGTAAAGTTCTTGTCTGTGAACTAAGCCATCTGAGAGACTTGGTAATTCTTGCACATCGATGTCCATGTAGCTCATACAGTCTATTCTGCCAATTCTCTAGGCTGTCATCTGAATGTTCCAAAACATCCTGGTCTTCATCTTTGACTGGCTCGGTGTACCTCTCTCCTTGAGAAGGATCCAATGGTACTATGACTCTCAGTGCCTTCCCTTCGAAAGTCATCTATCTCTTCTTCAGGTTGATTACTGCATCATTATCTATTGCCCATTCAATGCCTAGCAGTGTTGGATAAGGGTTGCTGTAATCAATTATTTCAATTACCTCAAAGTTTGCTAAGGTACTAACTCCATCAATATCTACTGATACGCTAGGGAGTCTTCCTAGGGGCACAATCTTCTGCTAATTGGATAATCTCAACTGTATAGGGGACCATTCCAGAGTAGGTTTTCCCATTTGTTCCCATGTCTGCTTAGTTAAGACATCTACTTCTAATCCTAGGTCCAAGATGACATCAGTCATGTCATACTTTCCTATCTGAGCATTCAATCTCATTTCCCTACCAGTTCTTCTGACTCTATGAACAGTTTTTTCCTTACCAGAACTTTGCTGAGGTTCGCAAGAAGCAATAACTTTCTGCAACTCATTTAAAGCATTCTGATTTCTTAAGAGCTTCATACAACTCTGCAAAAAGGAGGACATTGACCTTACTTTATCCGTCGAAGCTTCTTGCGGTTGCGACTGCTGCTGAGGTTGTTGCGCAGGTGCTACTGAAGTGTTGGGGTCAGCAAAGTATCTATTGGCTTCCATAAATGTCTCTTTTTCTCTTTCGACATCAAATGCTGGGATTTTTTCTGGGGCCTTACGGACCCAAGCCTCGGCAGGCTGTTTCTCCTTGTTCTGCACTTTCGTCGTAGCTCCACTTCTGGTAACAACATTAATGGCTGGGACAGGTCGTTGCTCCATAACAATCAGCTGAATATTCTAAGAAGGACCACTATTTCTTTCTTGAATCTTGGCTATCAGCTGCAGGCATTGCTCAATCACATGGTCGACAGCTCTGCAATATCGACATGTCGTAGTTGGGTTCTGACAGTCTCTAGCTAGATGCCCTGCCTGGTTACAATTATAGCACACAACCTGGCCTCGTCCTCTGCCAGCCATACCACCACGACCACGACCTCCAAAAGTTCCGCGACCTGATGTACTACCACGGTAACCATATCCATCATTGCCTTAGCCATCATTTTGTACCCGATAAGCATCATAAGTTCGTTCTCTCATGAGGTCAAAGCCGCGACACTCATCTTCGTTGTGTCCCACTGACTTACAGAACTTACAATAAGGGTTCTTAGGGACTTGCACATACCTCTGCAGAAGATAGTAGTCTTCAGGTCGATGCTTGCGAGTTGTCCTGCAGATCTCACAATATAGAACACTAGGGTTGAACGGGTTTGGTGCACCAGAATTCAGGTAATTTCTTACCGTAGGACACTGTTCCTTGTCGTGACCCTCTATCCGACATTGTGTACACCAAACCTCTTCGCGACTAGATTTCCCTTTTTTCATATTGCGAAGCTCCAGAGCCATCGCTGCCAATTGCGCTTGTATTTGAGCGATACCAGAATTATCTTCGACAGGGGCTGTTTCAAGCTTCATAGCGATTTCCAAAGCCTCCTGCTGATCCACAACCTTCTGTTGCATGAGTAGAGTCCTGATGTGCGGTAACAAAGTTGTGATGAACCATTCCTTATGCTGCGCTGGTCCAATAGCAAAACTGACTTGATCTAGCAAAACTTTGAACCTCTGATCAAAGTCCCACACTGATTCTCCTCACCGCTGCTGAATTTCCTTTAGTTCAGTGATACACTGCAACTCTGATTTAGGCTTCTTAAATTCCTTTATCATTGCTGCTTTTATATCAGCCAAGACATGGTTCTAAGTACTGGAAAACTTCATGAACCAGGTCAAAGCACGGTCTCTAAAAGAAGTAACCAGCTGCGCTCTTCTTGTATCTTGATCCATAATGTTCTTAGCAGTCCACACTGCTTTAGATAAGAACCAGAACTGTTCTGGATCCTCTGATCCAGTTCCTTTGAAAACAGGGAGCTTAATGTCGTCATTCATATGGGCCATCGTGGATCTAGGGGGGGGGGGGGGGGGGGGGGGAGGGGGGGGGGGAGGGGGGGGGGGGGGGACCTTACTGGGGTAGACTGACCTGCGACAGGAATACTCGGGCTAGGGTTACTTTCAGACTGCGACGGGTTCTCGGGGATAATAGGTCTGCGCTGCGGGGTTACCGGAGGATTTCCAATAGAAGGGGTTTCTTCAGGCTCTGAGGCTGCTGGAATTACGGGGTTAGACTCGGTATTTTGACCTAGGGTATAGGACTCAAAATTTCTCTTGTACCTTTTTCCACTTCGCAGCAAACCACTTTGCTCGTCGAAGGTACTTTCACTTGCAAACATAGATTAGTAATACTAAATCTAGCAGTCTGATTCAATGAGAAATAAACCTTTATCAGCCAATAGCATTTTAATTCTCAAACTAAACGAATTCAAGTACTTACCCCTTGGTCCTTTGAAAAACTGTCATTCGGCTTCGCTGAAGGACGTACTTGTGTCAATGGTGAACTCCGTCACAAATGCTTCAAGGGTTCGCGTTGTCCAAAAATCAACAGCTTGGGATATCTCGTTGTTCACCCTTTTCAATATATTAATTCTTGCGAGGGTCCAATCAGTAAACTGACCTTCTTAGAAGTTCGTCCTTCGCTCTGTTAACCTAGATAACCACTAGTGCAATTCTATGTGGATACTACCAAAGAAAATTTCATAAACATCAGAAAAAACGTACCTTTGTAAAAAGTCATTTGCACTACGACGCGGATCTTTGTTCTCTTGTACAGCAAAGTTCAGATAAGTCTCTTCAATCCAATCACTGATTTATTTCACTAAGGGTCTCCAAAACATAGCCCTCGAGGTACGACGTAAACCCCTCTTGAGCAGATACTGAGTTCAACCGGCAACGAAACCAATTTGTTGGGCTTAGGGCAGACCCGGGTTCTATACTTTTGTCTTCGCACCAACAAAAGACCCACAGTGTTGGCCCTTTCGGAAACAACCTGCGAACATGTTGCAGTTTCACCCGAAACAGCTATGGGGTGCCGCAGAATCAGGTTTCTGCAAGCAGAAGATGGTTATTACTGTACCTTTAGCTTCTAACAAATGATAATCATAAAATACAGAGCTTTTATATTTACTTAATTAGCTTCACGGTTAGATAAAAAAACAGTGCCTTGCTTAACCCTTTACTGGGAATTCACAACGAAGTTAGTATTTAGCAGTGACCTTACTTATCAGTTATATATTTATCAATGCATAAAAGAACATAACAACAACACAAGAAAACCACAGCACACGATATAACGTGGTTCACCCCCAGTTTAGGGGCTACGTCCACAGAACTGTGTTTTATTCAACTCTTTACAAAAACCACAGTTCTGATCTGCGCACTCAGCTGCAGATCCCTTCAATTCCTTAAAGCTGCGCACTAAGCTGCAGATCGCTGCGCACACAGCTGCAGATCTTCTTAATCATCCAAAACCCTCTGCACACACAGCTACAAAGGTCGTCCACTCACATAGCTGGGACTTAACCTTCCTTACAAACAAGCCTTAGCTTCGCATCAATTCATCTTACATCAAAAGCCTAAACTGACTTCTTTACAAGAGTGCTTATTTATAGTGCACTTATTACAAAACCATGGGCTTAAACCATGGGCACCCCAAACCCTAAACCCTGGACTTAAACCATGGGTTTATTACAAAAAGAAGTCTTTTACTTAACCCCGACACCCCTAAGACTATTTTGAGTTGCAACTCCGCTTACAAACTTCCACAAAAACCACGGAGTTACCAAAATTAGGGACCGTTAAGGTGCGTGCCCCAACAGTTATGGGTATGAATACCACCTTTGTAACACTCTCCCAAAGAGGTGTAAACTCAGAAGGTAGGTATAACACATTGGATGTATATCCATAAGGGTTCTATGGAGTTTTCTCTAATGAGTTTTGATGGGTGTGTTTTCTTAGAATGTTTTGTTGTGGGATTTGTTGCATTTATTGCTCCAATTAGCATTAAGAGTATGTTGATTGATCCACACAAAGTAATGGATAATTGGGATATCAATTCTGTGGATCCCTGTAGTTGAAGCATGGTGTGTTGTTCTACTGATAACGTAGTTACCATAATTTGATCTCCTCATTCAAACTTGGGTTGCTCTCCGTTATTTGGTTTTCCCTTAATATAACAACTTGTTTCATTGGATGGTTGTTGCAAATAAAATATTCATAATGTTTTTCTTTGATGGTGTCCTCTAGGTACATGACTGAAGAGTAATCTGATTTGAATGTGTATTGTGTGGCACAAGGGAGTCCTAGCCATAACCTCTCAGGGACATTACTTGCAATCATTGGGAACCTCACCAAACTTATGTTTGTGTAAGATAACAAACACTCATGAATTGGGAGGATTTTAACTATGAGCATCGTGGCATTTTTCTTGTAATTAAATTTTCTGAATTTGATATTTAAATAGCTAAATTTTGAGTTGGAGTTTGAAATTTGGAAAGTTTTTAATAGGATCCTGTAGAATAATGGCATATTATGATCTTTTCCTGTAAGGAAAAGAGTTTGAAATGCCATAAGTCATATCATAGATGTGTTTTCATCCTTACATCAAAACAGTGAAAACACTCTGTTGTTTTTTATGCTAATGATCTGTTTTCAATTATATGATAAAAAATGCAGAACTGTGATGTTGAGCTAAAAAATTGATAAATTTTAACCTTTGAATGTATTGTTATTAATGGCATAGTGTATAAGGACATCTAAAATCTCTTTTATTTTTTAGATCTTAACTATTTGTGGAAACCTCATTTTTCTAAATCGGTATTGCTTACTGATCATTTTGTTCTATATGCTATTATTCTATTTGGGTATTTCAATGTTGTCCTTGTTTGAGCATCCTAATTTTTGCATATGTTGTTTTCTTTGATCAAATTTTCTGAAAACGCTATTTTTTCTGAGTGACAACATTTGACAAAGCACGATATATTGTTACATGTATCGTATCTAGACTGACAAAAACGGTGGAGTTTGCAGTGTCTATCCATCAGAGCTAGCCACTCTACAGTGCTTGGGTTGTGTAAAGGATAAGATACATGTTTCAAAGAGTTATCACTGTTCACTAATGTGCTTCTTCTTATTCATGGCATCACCACCATGCATTGCATGCACAAGAAGCCAATGTGGTTCATGAGAATGGAACTAAGGATGATGAATTGTTTAGGAGATTTGGAAACACGAGGGGGCTGGTTGGTTCAACTTCGAGCACATGAATTCAAAATGGAACTCTAAGCAATGGTTCTTCCTTGTTAAACCCTCCTAATGTTTTGAAAGGGGTGGGGGTGAGACATGGTACAAAGTTGGATGCTCAAAGACATATACACCAACAATTAATGATGTTGCCCATGCTCTGAAGCTGGGATGTGGTGGCAATTGATGCAGACACAAGAATACCAATAGGTCTAGCCAGCACACTCCATACTTCCGTGTTATCCCATCCCCTTCTCCTACTCCTCGACGCATGGCTCCAATCAATGCAATTGATGGAAATGCAAATCTTGAGTTAAAGGACGTACTGCAACTTCTGGAACTTTCAATATACTCTCATATAATGTACTTTCTGGTCTATATGAAACCAATGACGTGTACAACTATTGTCCTACCTGGGCTCTTTCATGGCCTTCTCGTCGTAAGAACTTGTTGCGTGAAAGTTTTGGTTATCAGGAAGATATTCTTTTCCTTCAAGAGGTATTATTATTCTCTTGGCACAATAATGAAACATTAATACAGAATGAGTGTACATGTGATGCCATTGCTTGACATGCAAGCTATTCCATATATTTTTTTAACTTTGACATTCATGAACTGTATTGGATTGAATGACAATCTATAAAAGGTTTGCATATGTGATTTCAGTTTTGGCATAAAGAATGCATACTATATATGTTTATTTCGCTTTTCTTTCATCTATATTGGAATTTGAGTGTATCGGTGTTGCAACTCTACCATATCTAGAATTTTCTTTCTTTTTTAAGATATAATTGATTTAGATTTTAGTTGATTTCTAGATTTCTGTAATGATGCAGGTTCAAAGTGATCATTTTGAGGAGTTCTTTGCACTTGAATTAGAAAATCATGGGTACATAGTTGTATATAAGAACAAGACAATTGCAGTTTGAGTTTTGATTACCTAAGATTTTTTTTGTGAAAGTTCCATATTTCTTGAGATGTAGACCAGACAATGAAATAACATATGCATTTGGATTACAGGTTTATACTGGCACAACCTATGCAATTGAAGGTTGTGCAACTTTTTTCCGATGAGATTTCTTTTCACTCGTTAAAAAATATGAGGTAAATTTTTTTCTCCTATTAGTCATATCTTTGTAGCTCATTTATCAGTCATGAAATTTGTCTGTCTCATGATTCAACAATATAACCCTACACTGGGACGGAGGAGCTAAGGTGGACAAGATCCCAAAGCCAAATTGATCGAAGAGGACACTTTAAGCACTGTAAATGTAGTTTTTTCAATGTATGATATTTTAGATGAATAGTTGGAAATAGTAAGCCTCTTTACAGGCCATGAGACTATATGTGTTGTTCTACATTAAGAGCTCTAGTAGTTCCAAATGTTAAACTATATAATTAAAATTCCTCTCTCTAGAACATCCATTGTTCAATGCTTTCTTTTCTAGCTTCCAAACCATGATTCAGGAATGCGATCAACAAAGAATTCTATCAATATTCAAGCATAGCAATAAGGGTTGTCTTGAGTGTCAAGGATCTTTGATAGTCAATGTTTCAAATTTTGGTCATCTCAAACATGAAAGAATAAATACTTCATGTCAAATATCTAATGAAGAAAATTGAAATCCCCATAGGTACAAATCTTAAATTTCTATATTTTAATTTCTATGCTAGGCATCCTTTCAAAATTCCAAAGCATCAGTCAACAAGGACTTAACTTATCAATATTTTAGAATTATGGCAGTTCAAAAAATCTTAGATTGGGTGCTTGGTTTCCATTTTGTCTCTGTAGTTTCTCCTTGCAATTTTAATGTTCATGTGGGAAAGCATATTTTCCTAGAAGTGTTGTCAGTTGTCAATGCTGAATGTGAACTAGAGTATTCTTGTCATGCTTTATCATCAAAGCTAATTGTACTCGGGTCCTGAATAAATAACCACATCAGCAAAGGCAATGAATATGACATCTAAGGAAATAACAAACTATTGAAAATTGAGTAGTTATAAAAAGGGTCACAACTTGACCATTCCTTCATGTTGTCCATTACTTGTAAGTAAGCCATGTTTTTTTCTTGAATACCTTCTCTATTTACTTGATTTGTTTAAATTGTTCCAATCAATATTTTTCTTTTCTCCCAAATAATGATCTATGATCATAATCCAGCTTTTTATGAGACCGTTGATTCCTTTTTTGTTAAAAATTGGATGCCTTTTTTTCTTAATGATCTAAGCAACAATGCTTCATAAATCAATTAAGTTTAGATTGGGTGTTTGGTTGCCATTTTGTCCCCGTAGTTTCTCCTTCCAATTTTAACATTCAGGTGGATGAGGATTTTTTCCTAGAAAAATGTTGTCAGTTGATAATGCAAAATGCGAACTGGGGTATCCTTTGTGAGTGGAGTGGAGTGGAACCCTATGTGAACTTGTTTAACTCGATGTTTCAACTAAGGTATCCTTTGTTATGCTTTATCAACAAAGCTAACTGTTCTTAGGGTCTGAATAAATGACCACATCAACAAAGGCAATGGATATGACATCTAAGGAAATAACAAACTATTGAAAATTGAGTAATTATTAAAATGGTCGCAAACTAACCATTCCTTCCCATTGTCCATTACTTGTAAGACATGTATGCTTATTCACTACCTTATTCCTTTACTTGATTTTTAGTCCTTGCCGTAGGTAGAGACTGTTGTTTTTTATTTTTTCAATTTATTTTATACAAGTACATTTAATATTTCAACACTTCTAAAGTGCAACTAAAGTTTTTGTTCTATTTTCTAATGTTTTATATTTAATTTAATTTCCGCATAGATTTATTTGAACTTTGATTGGTGCTATACCATAAAAATTAAGAATAAACAAATTCACATAAAATGAAAATAAAAAACTATATTATTAATGCAAGGAAACATAGATATATGTGAAGAGGAAAGCTTTCGAGCTTTTTTTATTTCATTCTTTTTTTAACTAATTGTCTATTTGCAATTTTTTTCTTTATTCTCTTCCAAGATTGGAAACATTGAAATTATTTTCTATTATTTTTATTGCATTAATTTTATGAAAGTACATTTAATATCTTAACATTTCTTAAGTGAGAATATTTGGAGGATTTGGATATCACGACTCTCTCTCAAGCACGTAATATTTTACCAGGCTCTCATCCTTATTGGTACACTGCTGAGGATCTATGCATCGCTGGCAAATGGAAGACTGCTTGGGATTGTTTCACGAGGGGTTTGGAACTTGGCAGGATCAGGCTCAATTCTTAGCCTGATACGCTTGTCTATGAAATTAATTGATCAAATGGATCAGTGTCTTCCAAGCTTGTTTATGACTGTATTTTTCATACTTTATCTCCTTCAACAGATAACAAACTTCTAGCTCTCACATGGTCCAGCATTTTTCCCACAAAAATCAGTCGTTTCTCTTGGTTGGTTCTGGAAAATAAAGTCTTAACTTGGGACAACCTTCAAAATAAAGGTTGGATTGGGCCCTGTATATGCGCCCTGTGCTATGCAAATGAAGACAGTATTCAACATATTTTCAGCACTTTTTATGTTTGGAAGTGTATTCTTACACAGCTTAGTGGACAGTTTCATTTCGTTCCTCCCACATAGAATGATAATCTCTGTATATTCTTGAGGAACTGGATTGATAGATTTTCCGAGTACTCTGCTTGCTGTTATCTTCCTTTTTATGTGGGCCATTTGGAAAGCTAGGAATTTTCATATTTTTGAAGGAAAAAATATGTCTGTCCTAAGTATTATACACCACATCTCTAATCTCTCTCAGCTATACCGACCTCCCTGTAAAAAGGCTAATAAGCTCAGAGTCATAGGCTCGGGGCCATCACTAGTCTTTCCCTATGGTTACTTTGATGGTGCTTCGGCAAAAAACATTGGAGGAGTCGGTATCTGCTTATTATTGAACGCGTCTCATTCCTTCGAGTTTGCATTGGGGGATGGAACTTGTACCAACACAAAAGCAGAACTAATAGGGCTTTGGGATCTTTTGCACATTGCTCAGTTGATGGGGATACCCTCCCTTAACATCTTGGGATATTCCTCTGTCATTATAAATTGGGCGAAGGGCACTGACGACCTCTCACCACCTGATCTTAGACACTGGTGTAGGGATACCAGGAAACTTTGCACTTCCTTCATTCACATGTATTTCTCCCATATCTATCGTGAACATAATCAGCTCACAGACAGTCCATCAAAGACTGCCCTTTCTTTGACTCCTGGTATGGGTTTCTAGTATGAACTTTTCGATGGCCTTATGGTCTCTCATGAAAATTGCAAGCTCTTTTGAGCTAGGTGCAGGAACATGTACTCCATTATTTTTTTATGGCACCATTATCATTTTGTTTTGGAGCGGGCATATTTTGATAGCATATCTATGACGATATGTTCATGGTAGAGATGGTATGAATGGACAGTTCGCCTTTGGCTCTCTGACTGGGATGTACATTTCGAGTTGTGTTGAGTGATCATTGATTCCCCCCTTTTGTAGCTCAGATGTGTTGAGACTTGTACTCGGTATTTAGCTGATCAGAACCCCTTTCTTGAAATTACATGATTGTAACCCACTCACTGGGATGGCACATTTAGATGCCCTTTGATTCTATTAATGAATATTAAGGACAGACTTTTTTCCTTCTGTTAAAAAAAAACACTAGTTTTAGTTTATTTATTTATTTTATGTATCTTAATTTCTATAAAAATTTCTTTAAAACTCGATTGGTCCCATACCATGAAAATGAGAATTTAAAAAATTCAACAAAAATTAAAATAAAAAAATGTTTATTATCATTCATTAATGGAAATTTGAAAATGAAAAAATAAAGTTGAATAGTTTTTTGCTTTTTACTGATTTTTTCATGCATTGAAACTTGACTCTATTGAAGAATGGAACATAAAAAATAAAAAATAAAGTTGAATAGTTTTATGCTTTATACTGATTTCTTCATGCATGGAAACTTGACTCTAATGAAGAAAGTATTTCTTTTAGTATGGATGATGCCCTCATTCATTTTTGTCTCTGCCTTTGCATTTTTCGTCCTCCATGATTCACTTGTGGGCAATGCATCTTGGATGATTTGCTTGTGGGAACTGACACCAACAAGTACATCGCCACACTTCTGAAAGATGAAATTCGGTACAATGGCACTAACTATGCCAACGATTTTTCCCTGGCAGGTTTTGCAATTGTAGAATTGTTCCAAATTACCTCTGTATGGACCATATCTTCCTTCCATTATTTCAAGTTTCTTCATTTATTAAATTAATCTCTTTATTAAATCGAATAACTGTGTTTTCATATTGGTTGCAACTCAAAGCATGAGGACATATCCAATTCCATATTTAGATCTAGAATCTAATGAGACCAACTCATGATTAAGCGTCTCAATGACGAGTTGGTCATTTTAATAAGGTCCTCAACTCTCTTTGTAAATACCGGCAAACAATTATAGAAAACAATTATAGAATTTACACCGGAGATAGGCATAAGGTGCCCTTAATCTTTTAGATCTCACCCTAAATGTTCCAAGAATAAACTTGGAATGCTTTTATCAATTTCTAGTGAGTGATTTGAATTGGGAGATTGCTAAAAGTTTTTAAAATTTTTCCATGAGATAAATCTTATGAAATGACTATTTTGTTATGGTTCATCTCTTTAGATTTTGTTAAAATCAATAAATCTTTGTTGAAATGCATTTTTATTATTCAAAGAAATGAATTCAACTTCTTTTAATATCTTATAATCTATTTTGAATTTCTTAAATTCAAAATTCAATATTTATAAAAATGTATATCTACAATTTTAAAAATATTTTAATTAATATATATATAATTCTAATAATGTATATCTACAATTCTAATAATTTAGTTTTGTATTTTTTGTGGTTTTTTATTTAAGAGTGAAAATTTTGTTCTATTTATTTTACGAACCTGATTTAGATTTTAGTGTGCAGGATATGTATTCCACATGTAACATGTACATAAGAATAACTTTCAATTTATTTGTGTGGTTTTTTAGCTGAGAGTGTGATCTGTTATGTTTCTTCCATTTTTTCATTTCATTTGTTTAAGGCAGGGACTTTGCTGCTCGCAGCCCTATAATCAATATTTTGTTTTTTTCTCAAATAATGGTCCGTGGTCATAACCTGGATTTTTTTTGATGGTGCTGATCCCTTTTTTGTTAAAAAAATGGATGCCTTTTTTTCTTAATTGTTTAATCTGCAATGCTTCATCAATCAATCTGGTGATTATCTAAATTTCAGTGATTTTTCATTGCTAGGTATCTGCCCAATGAAGGATAAAATCTCAGCTGTGTTCTTAGAAATGTGTGGCATTAGACAAGAATGTTGATTGTATGTTTATCCTTCGTTGCAGGAAAAGGGGTTAAGTGAAACTCTCAAGCTGAGATATGATGGGACTTCATAAAAAGCTAGGAGTAATGCAGGTGATAATGTAAAGTCTGATAATAATTCTGAGCCAGGAGCTGAAAGAATTGAGGGTGGCAGCTCTACTAGTTCACAAGAATTTACTAAAACAAATGAAACACTATTTAGCAAGTTTGGAAAGGGAATATCTACTGCTTCTTCATCAGTTGCGTGACAACATTGAAATCTTTGGAGGAAACCAAAATCATTGATGTGATCAAAAAGGGCTATGATATTGTTAAAGAATAACTTACATCCACACCATCTAGGAGGTGGAGAATGCAGAATGCAGCTTCAGCCTCAACCTACAAGGAGAGGAGTAGTGCAACTAGCAGTGTTCCTGTAGCTATAAAGTAGACTCACTAGGGGGGGGGGGGGGGGGGGATGGAAAGAATTTAAAGAGAAGGTAGCATGCTGCTAGATTTATTTTTTATATGATTTTAATTATTATGTGCTCATTTATGTTTCAACATGCTCGTCTATATTATGTGTTAAAATCCTTGTATGGTACTTTATTTCCTTGGTTCTATGTTACAATATTGTTTATATGATTGTAGGATCATGGAAACCCTCTGTTTAAACGTGTCAGTGGGATCAATGAGCATCTCGCTGTTGCAAAGGGACAAGAGGTGTGTATGTACAATTTTCTCTGAGGATGCAAATATTTTGTAAGCTTTTCATTACATGTCCCACTCACCTAGTTATGTGGTCGATTTCATAGTTAGTAGAGGATATGCGATAGCGGTGGGAAACCAATGATGGTCCTATTGTTCATAAGATTCAAGAGTAAGTGCTATATGTTTGTTGTTAGAAGCTGTGGTATTTGTTTTCTATGCTTTGATTTTTATTTATTCTTATAACACTTTTTATATATTTTTTATCTTGAGATCAGAGGGTCATAAGTTATCTATTTGGATGTTAATTTCAGTTGAATTTTATTACTACAATTTGAATGCGACTATTTTTAGGGAAAGTGATACAACAATATCATATAAGGAAATACGTCATCGTGACCCGTAAGATGTTTGTGCTAGTAATGGTTTAGTTTGTTTCAGATTGTTTCTAGAAATTAGCTATATGTTTTACACAAGTATTGTGATATGATGCTGAGATTTTATGATCTTTTGCAGGCTCTTCTCTTTGCCAGATTTTATAGCAGATGTGCAGGAGATTGTTAAGCCTACCCTTCAGGCCTACCTTAAGGTAAGTGCCAATAGAGAATTGCAGATGTAGTGGACACTTTCTATCATGCATAGAGGCTGTGATATCCCACGCCATGCAAGTTTGAACTATATGGTTTTGATTGACTATGCAGGGTGGTTTGGAAACACTGAAGAAAAATTGTAGCTTTGAAGTTATTGATAGGTGTAAATCAGAGCGAAGGGAATATGAAAGTCAAGGAATTTTCTTTGACAACAGGGTATTTTCAATTTCATAGTATCTCTTTTTAGTGGTTGATAAATTTTCATTTGGTTTGGAGGAGACTTAAAATAGTAACATTTATAGTTTAAATTGTTTGTTCTTTATCTCTAGTTGCTTTTATTGGCCAGAAACATGCTCTTTCTCTCTCCATCATTACTATAATTCAGATATGCAAAATTATAGTTGTGAAAATATAAGGAGTTCAAATTATATGTTCTTAAACATATACTTCATGAAATCCTTTGATTGAGCAGTTTTCACATGGTATTAAGTTGAGTAGAGTGGTAATGTGGTGTAGTGTCTTGTACAACAAGAGAAACAAAAGGAAAATCCACTTATTCTAGAGAGGCTTGGAAAAACCAAGACAACTACCCAACTTGACTTTGATTTTTTGGTGGACCTACAAAATTTTTGTTAAAATTCCACTTATCCAAGCTATCAAGGATGTTCCTATCTACAAAAGGGTTAGAGGATATAGTCTCAAGTTATTCATGGGAATACCTCACAGACTTCATGGTGCTACAAAGAAAGTATTTACTCGTTAGCATCTCTAAATTCTAGGTAGACCTTGGTTAGCAACAATTGTTGCTTACATTGCTTGTAGTTCTAGAGGCATGACTATTTCCCATGGAAAATACCTTCAAGGTTGGCTATGTACCTAAATTTCCAGGAAACTTGGGTATGGGATACCTTAGACGTAATTTTCTGGTTCCCGTGAATATAATGTTCCTCACCCATTTGTAACCTCGCTGAACTCTTGGAGACCTTGGCAGATTATGACTTGCTCATCCCTGTAAATGCTTTAGACAAGTACTAAAGGATTTAGTGATCTGGTGTTACATGAAATTTCATAACTATTTACGATAACATGGTATCTTTGGAGAGTCCATTTGTAATTGGTTTCTTAGTTACATCATCTGGGGATAAGATCTATTCAATGCTAATGTTTGAGGGAAATTTTATATTGCAAGACATCAAGATATCTTCCTAGTGCACTTGTGACAGTTTTACAATTGCTTAATCTCACGATAGCTTGGTTCACCCTTTTAATGATATTTCACAAGGGTGCATCCATGGAGGTGGGTTATAATTTTTGGCAAGGCGATTTTGGAAAAAACAAAAAATCATACCTTGATCGAGGTCTTAACACCTCCATCAAGGGTTTAATAAAAGCTCGATCGAGGGTTTGTCGGAACCTCGATCGAGATTTTGATAAACCCTTGATCGAGGGTTAACAAATAGCTCAATCGAGGGTTAGAACGGACCTTGACCGAGCATTTTTAATATTCTATAAATAGGAAACAAACCCATAATTTAATTCACTTCATTTGTTGGATAGACAATTGTCATATATATTTCATTTGTCGATATGGGTTGTAGAGTAATTGGGTTATAGATGTGATTGATCACATGTATGACTCTAATCAATCACATCTATAACACCAATTACTTTACGACTAATATCTATTCATAAAATCTAGAGGAAGTGGCAGTAGTAATGCGGTTACTCATTTTTTCTTTAAGGTATGTATTATCACCCACAAGTATATCATTCTTCTAGTTGAAATCATGTTTTATTAAATTTTATTATCATATAATTCTATGTTTTAGAGACCTTGATCGAACTGATACCTTGATCTTCACATTGTATTTCCATATGAATTGAATGTAAATTTTCATTTATTGAATTCTTCCAAAAGATGCTTGGACATCTTGTATTTTGAATCCCCATTTGAATTCATGTCATTGAACATTTTCAATTCTTGTCGAAATGAGAATTAATATCATGTTTAGTTTCCATAATTTTTGTTTTTTCGGATATCACAGTCGTCATAACATCTTTTCTTTTATTTATTTTCTTCCACTCTTAGCATTATGAAACACCAAAATAATTAGTCACGTGTTATTGATGTAAATTCTAATGTCATTCAATAATTTACTAGCAAAATTAACTGCAAATGTGTGGCACAATAACAATTTTGATTTTTTTTCATGCTCACATTTTCATTTCTCTAAAGGCACTAAAAATACTTTACTCCTTCGTATATAATTTTTAATTTTGAAAAACTACAATTATGTTATATGACTCTGAATGTAACACTAATTTGTATCTTAATCGTTCTGTTCTATTCCTCCCTAGGCTCTGGGATTTAAATATCTGTCTCGAAGATATATACCATAGGTAGATCGTAGTACTGAAAATCCAGGTTGAGTGGACACAACTCGCCTAAGTTTAGCTCATCAATTGAATTGTATGCATCATTGCTCTCATTGGTTCAATGCAAAAAACATACTATGACAATGATGCATGCAATTCAGTTGATGAGTTGAACTTAGACAGGTCGTGTCCACTTGACCTGGATTCTCAGGACTACGATCTACCTATGGTATAGATCCTCGGGTTAGATATTTAAAGCTCGGATCCCAGGGAAAAATAGAACATGACGATTATGATAAAAATTAGTGTAATTCAAATTCATATCACATGATTGTAGTTTTTTGAAAATTAAAAATTATATATGAAGGATCAAAGTATTTTTAGTATTTAAAACATTTATGTACTACATTGTATACACATTGGATATATTGCTGATAGGAATCAAATGATGTTGAAATTCCTTACCAACCACTGATGACATAAACAAGCTAGATGTTGAATTCTAATGAAAACACACCATGATACTATTTGAATATAAGAATTAAAAAAAAAATGCATGTAGTTCACATATTCTAAAATTATTGTTAAAACCCCAAAATGAATCATTGGCATCACCATCAAGGTTTCACAACTATTGGTTAAAGTTTTGAGTTATCATGCTAGGATGCATTGAAGGGTTTATTGTATCTACGTCGTGGTCATTTTTCTACAAACAATATTTTGTCCACTTGGTCACTGCACACAATATTCATAATCAATGTCATCTATAGTGTTGTTTAAATCCATGTCTCTTTTCAACATAGAGTTCAATGTTTTTGTTAATATCTTTGGTCTAGAAAAAATTTAAACTTCATTAAATTTAGTTATAAGGAGGGTCAGAAGGTTGCATATATGGGGGGCAACATATTATTATCACTACGAAAAAACATTTTTTTATGAGTTGAGCAAGTTGGCATGTCATGTTTATTTCATGGGTCTTATCCATTTTCTATATTCTTAATGTACTCATGTCTAGATGAAACGCATTGGTAATAGGTTATAATTGTCAATTATGTTTATGTACACATTATCTATACAATGAGAGAATTCTAATTATATGTTCTAGGTGAACTATGGAAATATTTTTCTTGTTCCCTAAACTTTGATGCCTCTTTCATAGTTTCAAAAAACTAAATCTAAAAAACAAAGGACAGCTTCCCTTGTTACTAGTATATTTCACTATGGTTATAAGTATTATATTTTGCTCCTTCAATTCTTCTTCTTATGCATTTATATTCTTATCAGTTATTCGGATATGAAAAATAAAAATAAAAAAATTCTTTATATTTATTACAATGTTGAGAATATGTATCCTTCTTCTTATTCCTTTTTATTTTTATATATTTCAATATTTTTTTATTTTTTTATCTTTTCACTTATGTTTTTTTTTTTAATTTTTACATTTACCATATTTAAAAAATTATAATTTCCCATTTCGCCTTTATTCTTTTGTAATTTTTCTTTTAAATTCTCTTAGATGGGTCCTTGAAACCCATTTCTAAAATGTCCTACGTGAACATAATATTATATATAATATATATAAGCTAAAGCTTATATCCCGACAAAATATGCTAGTATATTGGTAGTCATGTACAAAGTTTTTTTTCAAGTGTTTACAAGTAGCTCGTTTGAGGGTTTAATAAAACCTCAATCGAGGTTCTAACAAATCCTTGATCGAGGTATTTAAATACCTCAATCAAGGTATTGAAAAACAGAGATTTTTCCCTCTTACAAGAAAATTAATGTTTCTCTGTGTCTTCTAGGGGTGTAAACCCTGCCATTCATGGCACACAATTGAGCGGAGTTCATATAGATAGATTCGTCACTGAATCCTCTATTCATTGAGATATCATGCATGTGTTTTGGCTTTCATGTGGGTTTTTTTTAATAGTTCTAAAACTTACACATAGAAAACCAGAGAACAACTTCGAAGCAACTCAAAGAAAAATACGCAAGGTAAAATATACACATACAAAAATTTTGTAAAAATGCACAAGCCCACACATCATCATGTCCTCTTCAAAAGGGTGTCTTTGGTTTTTCAATTTTTGAAAACAGTGAAAAAAAGATGGGATGGACACACATGTGTATAAAATGATGCTGAAATCAGATGTGGTCACTTTCGAAAAATAATAAATATTTGTATATTGCAAAATAAATTAACAAAGAAATATGCAGACCACAGTGCATTATGTGTAGATCGTTCTCATATATACATATTTTTAAAATTATTAATATAAGATTGAATTATTGGGGTTGTACACGAGCCACTTATTAACTTCTTCAAATTTTTAAGGTCACACAGTTCATTAAAAGCAAAATTTCACACATTAAATAACATCGAAATATTTTAAAAAAATATCATTGGGAAGCCAACATAATATTCTACAATTTTTTTTTTCACTGCAAGTCGAAATTCACATGGAATATATGTATTTCGAGGGCTTCTATCTAGCACATGAGTAAAAAATCAGGTTTTCATCACCAACTTTGGCCAAAAAGTGTTATCCACCTTCATGGAATCACCCACTTTCTTGCCGGCAGGGTGCATTATTGCTATAATTGGTGTTATATGTTTTTATTTTCACAAAATGGTTATTAATTTAGGATTCTTTTATAAGTGTTTTCGTCTATGTTGCTTGAAAAATGTTTTGGGACATACCATGCTATTACAAACAAAACTTACTAGAATTAGATGAAGAAGGGAAGTTGATTTTAGAACCATAAAAAGTTATTAATAGATGTTCTCAATCTTTGCACAACATAACCATTATGGAGTACCTAATCAAGTGGAAGAATATGCTACCAGAAGAAGCTCCATGGGAATACAAGCAATTCATGAAGAAACACCCTCAATTACAATCTTTGAGGGAAAGTTTTTAAAGAGAGGGGCTCTGTTAAGGTCCTAACCATAATTCATTATTATTATATTAGTTAATGTTATATTGACTTGGTATTAGGTCACATAATGATCACTTCATCTCCTATTTATATTAAACAAGATTCATTTGTATACTCATCTCATCTTATCTTGTGTATTTTCTATATTGTATAAGGAGGCTTCCTCATCGAAGAGGCATCTTATTGATTTCATTTACTCATTCTCAAGGCAAGATATTACTTTATTTTTTTTAGTTTGCTCTTTTATTAAATTTGGTGCATAATATAAATACATGCAATAAGAAATAAAACTTTGAATATATATACTTAGATTATCACTATTTTCTGATCCCCTAATGCATTTATTATATAAATGAAATGGTTATTTTAGACATGATACTTTATAGTCCTCAACACTAGAGCTACTATTTTATAAATGAATTGTTTTGTTTATTGTGAAATCAAGACTAAGGTTGTTTCCACTGATAAATAAAAGATTCAAGCAAGTTATGCCAATTTTCTCTTTCATTTTCCATCTCACATAGGGTTGAATAAACCAATGTATTTTAATATGTTAGGAAAGGAGTTTCATCCCCCTCCTTAACCCATATTGTTCATTTTCATTGAGTCATTTTCCAACCAAAACAAGACTATGGTTCCCATGGTGTCGAAGACCATTTATATGGACACAACTTTTTAGAGCCCCTTATTGTTTGGATTCTTCAAGATCACACAAAAAATGTGGCTCAAAATCCTTTTATTTTTTCTTAAATAGATAACAAAGGTCAACTCATACACCACTTATATATGTTATAAATATAGTCTGAGATTCATAGATTGAATAGGTTGTTCTTGGGTTACAAACAAAAATTATCTTCTTAATAAATATTAAGGTGCCCCGCTCTCACATGAGTGCTAGCTTGAAGGCCTAGAGTGACCCAGTAAGGTACTCTTGCACACCATGCCTTGGAATTTGGCCCCTTTGTGAGAAAGGGAACAACCTAAGGTAAAACACTTCCATCAAATCCAACTATCAACCCCCCATTTTGATCTAATGGTCACTAGGGACTCTTTATCATATTTATTTCCTTAACATTAGTGTTTGGTCTTACTCTATTTGACAATGATCAAGATTGGGAATGGGAACCTAGCATAGACTTCCAAAAAGTCTTGATATGCCACTAATTCCATTAACCTTGTATATATGGGATGGTAATTTCTCCCATTTTCATTATGTTGAAATAATATCGGCTTCCTCGACACCATGAAAAAAAATTGAACTTCATCAATTGGAGAGGTGAATCATATGATGAATATCTTCCCATGTTCATCCTTCCTTTATCAAATTTTTAAATTTTTCCTTCATAAATTCTCCACATCAATATCCCATTCTTGAAAAATAAACACACATCCTCGTGATGAATCAACACCTCCCATCTCATTCTTGATCTCTTCTCTTCATTTGAACTTACATAACATTTCTTTTGGAATTCATGTCACTTATTTTGCAAGTGTATCTAATTTCCAAATGAGTAAACATTGCTTGTACATCTTAGTATTAATTTAATCCATCACTTTCTCCTCAAATACCTTTGTGATCTCTTTAGGGATTCTCTATGGAATTTTCTCTTGTTAGTCTATTCTTATTTGTATTCTTCATCTTCATTGTCAACCACATCCCTTGCATTGCTTCCCTTGGACTTGATAAACATTTGATATCGTTAAATATCAATGAAAATCCAACTCTTCAAGAAATTCTATCTCATACGGATTATCCCCAACTTAATGTTCACTCTACATGGCCCTATTTTCTTCCAATTGAGCTTGTTATAGTGGACTCTTTGGTAACGATAGTTTTTCAAATGAACTATCACTTGGTCTCCAGTCTAAAAAGATTTAAATCTTCTACATATGTCAACTTTTTCCATGTATTTGAGATTCTTCTTGAACAATTTCTCTCTCACACGTGTAAGAATTTGCTTCATTTATTTTACATGTGCCTCTAAATCAAAACTTATCTTCCTATATATTAGAGACTTAACCACCTATATCACTCCTCCTTAGAGTCAACCCATAAATAATATGGAATGGAAAATCTAGTAGATATACTCACTACACTAGCTATATATGCAAATGAGTTGGTCTATGATAAGATTTGATCCCACTGCTTTGGTCCATTTCCTTCTAAATATCTTAATAATCTACCAATAGATCTATTCACTAAATGTGTTGATTCATCTATTTTATATAAAATGTTGAATCTTAAACACAAATTTCAATATACTTGGACTAGTAAGGAGATAGACTAAGAAACTCTAAATTTTATTTTTGAAAATTCAAATATCATTGTTTCTAAAGTGAATATTTGGATTCCAAAAGTGTAAATATTGGTTTTTGAAAGTGTGAACATTGATTATGAAAGTGTGGATCTCAAATAATTTAGATTCCAAAAGTGTGAATTTTGATTCCCAAATTGGGAATTTTGATTCCAAAAGTGTGAATTTTGATTCCCAAATAGCGAATTTTGATTCCAAAAATGTGAATTCAAATTTTGAAAGGATTAGGAGACTTGTTCTCCCATGCAATTCCATTTATTTTTATTGTCTCTCCATTCCATCATGCATTTGGTGACAATGCCCTAATGATATTGTTCACATTGATGGGCGTTGATCCTTTTGTTCCAAGAATCCACTGTTAAGTTTATTTTTAAACATTTTTTGTACACATATATTCTCTTTTGATGTTCCCATGGGCTACTACCAATGAAAAAAAATCTCATATTTCTTAGTAGTGTCATATGAATATCTATAGGTATTTCCCTCTTCCCTACCCAACCATATTGCACAATGCAGGTATGATGTTCATATTATAATCATTTATGCCATAAGAACATCTTCCCTTAGAGAGAATTCATCTCTAAGCTTGTTAGATAGAGGCCCAACATAGCGATCCTCAATAGTGTGGACATTGTCCCTCAAGTTGGATTTCGTTACATCATTTTTGGGTTGTATATGAACACTTCTCCTTATTTCTTGCATTATGGATGGCCATAAATTATTTTTTGGGTTCTAAATATTCACAAAGGGCATGCCGCTGGTGACAAATAATTTAATTACCATATTATTTAAAGCGAAATGGTTAAATTAATTGATTATTTAATTATCAACCCAAGGATAAAAAAACGTAAGGTACCATGATTGTTTGTACATGCCTTGGGGATAAGTTCACAACCGGTTTCTATAATGCTTCTACGAAAATAAGTTGCATTATTGATCTAGGAATTGAAATTGCATCTAAGCCAATGAGCCCCTTGGCCCCCCTTGGATTATCTATGTTGATTTTAACATGGAAACCCCAAGAAGGCAAAGAAGGGTTGCTTCATATAAATCCCCCGAGTCACTAGAGGAAAAAATTTGAACGTCTTTTTAAAATCTCATATTAGTCTCTATGACCCTAAGAAGTTCAAACAACAATATTCATCCAAGTTGTGGTTTGTCTTGTAAAATTGGTGACACAAACAATCATAAGGGTCCTGAAACATCTTGATTGAGCAAAAATCATTTTTCTTTGACTATGGGGGACCTTGAGTAGTTAAAACATTAGAAAAATAAACAGTCTTAGATCATCAACACATGTATTTCTCTATCTTCTAAGTAGATACAAAATTAGATATATCAAAGGGACAATATCTCACAATTTATCTCATTTGAAAAGAAAAAATTCAAAGTGCTAAGCAAGCCAAACTAAGAGAAATGCCCTAATGGATTAAAATGGGGGAGAGGTCGATGAAGGATTTATTCAAAGCTCCATCCTCCCAATAATCCTTTGAGAAGATATCTACCCTTAAAATAAGAAAGGCTTAAAGAAAGCATTGAAAAAAAAAACTGTCTCACTATAAAATGGTTTTCAAAAATCAAGTGTTAATGAATAAATATAAATTTGTCTTTCAAGATCAAGTTTAGATAAATAAAGATATAAGATCTCAATCCTTAAAATCTATTTTGTATAAAACCTTAATAAATTAATCTAAATAATCCCTCTTCTTTTGGAAATCCCATAAACAAATCTCTTATGATTTATAGCGTCATAAAGACGATTCAAGGTTTCAAAGAATAACACCTTGACATCTTTCATAAAGAATGCAATTAACTCAAGAGACTTGACTATCATGAAAATGAATGGCCATTCAATACTATTGAAGGTTTTATCAAGTCGATTTTAATGAAGAGATCCGTCCATTCTTTCAAACACCAAAATAATATTATCAAAGCTGAATTGCACTTTGCACTTTGATGAGCCAATCATTACTAATAAAAATATTTAACTATTTATAAAGATCCTTTGGTTTATTACAAAAGCTGAATTGCACTTTGATGAGCCAATCATTACTAATAAAAATATTTACCTATTTATAAAGATCCTTTGGTTGATTAACTTATTGTGGTTTCCCATCACTTTGTAATCATTAGGTGCGTGACAATTAAGCGATGTTCCACCGTGCATTTTCTGTATAGGTGGACCATGGACATGAGCAAAACTTTCGACATTTACGAAGGTGTCACAAAGCTCCATGGATGTTAGTTTTAGTTGGAATTCTCTTCTTGATTATGAAAATGCAAAGAATCGAATCTAATTCATTTTTATGGGTGAATGACAAGAATTGAACTTGCACATGGTGGATTCACAATTCCATTTATTTTAGTATATTTTGTTACAGTCGTCCAAAAAAAACCAATTGTCTCTATTCACATTTTTTTTTCTTAAAATAAGAAAATGTCTAGGACAAGGATTGAAGGCTTACCCATGGTGGATTCACAATCCATTACCTTTTGTATATTTTGTTACCTTTGTTTTGGAAAAACAAACTATGTCTCTATTCACAATTTTTTTTTTAAATAAGAAAATTTCTAGATTAATCTTCAACATGAACTAATATTTGTATTTAGGTCAATGATATTTCATAATCATAATGCAATACGTATTGTTTTTTTTTTTAACATTTATAAGTAAACTTTTGAGATCTAGTTAGTAATGTTTTTGGAAACCATTTAATATTTTTTTTAATAGAAACAGTTGAGGTTATTTTTTATTATATATAAAAAAGGAGATTACAAAATATATATCTGAATGTTCCCAAGATGGGACAACATCCATAACTCCTTGTTTCTCCTTTCCTAGCTTGTAACTATCATGGAAATTGCCTAAACAACGAAAGCTATACCTCCTTACAAATTGCCCAAGCAATAATATGCAGAAGTACATTTTATAAACCAAACAGAGCTAAGGGATCTAAATATTTTCAAGAATGTCGTTGTCCTTCTCTAACTCCACAACTCAAGCCAACCCCTTTATTAGCCATCCTGTCTGCCTGATGATTTTGGCCTCTCAAGACATAAAGGAAGGTAATTGTTTTAAATTCCTTGCCTAGACATAAGAGGAGGTGATGCATCTTGAAGGATGGACTCTTTAGAATTCTAGTAATACTTCTTGCTTCTCTAATGACAATTAAGGAATCTCCAATGACACTCATCTCCTCAATCCCGATATCTTTGTCCAGCTCCAACCCTTTAATTAAAGCGATCCATTCCACTCCATTATTCGTTGCTCTCCCGATGCCCCAGGCATATTCTTTTCTCTTGTTCCCAATGGGATCGAAGATTACTCCACCTGCGCCTGCTAGCCCTGGATTGTCTTTCAATGAACCGTAAAAAAACAAAGAACTGATTCCTATCTTAGCCCACCGATTTTGAAAATCTTCATTGCTCATAATTATCTACCAGCTCGAAAAACTCATCTTATTTGTGGGTATTGACCAGAAACGAGATGAAGGATGCCCAAGGAGGTCTACCATCCATGCTCTTTCTTCAACAGTTAAAGGTTCCTTGTTTATGATTTTCATTCCTCTCGTGGATAAAGAGTCCATCCAAAGGGATTTTTCCGAGACATAATCTTTGTTAGTGCTTGAGCTTATTCCTTCAAATATTTCCTTGTTTCTCGTGGTCCAAATTTTCCAGCAAATAAATCTTGGAAGAGTTTCCCATGCTCTAGAAAATTCCAGTATTTGGTTGAAGGAGCCTTGATAGTAGTCCTTCCAGCTAAAGAATAGATCGTTCCATTTGGTTGGCATTGTAATATTATTTTTTAAATCTATGAGCGCATTACTCCAAACTTCCTGCGTGAATTTACAATTAGTGTACACATGCTCCAATATTTCCTCCACCTCTTTGCACAAGATGCAGCGAATTGGCCCTACGATCCCTCTCTTCCTCAAATTCTCAGTTGTGAGAGTTTTGTGGTGTGCAAGGATCCAAAAAAATACGTTGACCTTTGGAAGACCATCGCTGCACCATATCTTATTCCATTTGTTGTTATTTACATACCTGTTCTTATTCTTATATACCATTCGGTATCCTTCCTTCACCATGTAAATATCGTTCTTCCCCCAGCCGTGTCTATCCTTTAAATTTTCGTGAACTGGTGCATTCCCATGCAGCAACGTGAGGAGTGATATGTAGTCGACTTGCAGATGTTGATGGGAGCTCCAGCCTCTTCCACCCGATCCATCTCCCACTACTTTCCCAGACTAATAAATTATGGAGAGTGTTTATGCTGCTACCATCGAGCCACGTCTTCAGCTCATTTAATTCCTGGAAAAAGTTAGCTAGTGAATTCTTACCAAGCTTATCATGCTAGATATTTATTTTTTCCCCATTTCCTTCTTCCCAATACAAATTATCATGGATGATGTATGCTGTTTTTTTTGCAGTCCTCCCAAATTGGATACCCAGCTCTTCTCATGTTCATATTCTCAACGTAACTTCTTCTGCTACCGGACATGTATTTTTTCTGCAGCACCTAGTTCCACCAAGCGTTAACTCCAGAAATGATTCTCCATAAAAATTTTGCACCAAGAGCTAGGTTCATGGCTTGTGCATCTCTTACACCTTCTCCGCCACAATTCTTTGGGATGCACATGGCTTCCTAGCTTTTCAGATTAATTTTTTTTTTGCTAGTGGCCTTTCCTCCTTTCCAGAGGAATTTCCAGATCTCTCTATTGATTTCCTGTACAATTTGATTAGGAGCAAAAGATATTGAGCAGACATATATCAGATAGGCAGAGAGGAGGATTTTATAAGCACTAATTTTCCTACTAGGTTGAGCCATCTGGTTCCCCAATAATTGTTTTTTATTTTTATTTTTTCAATCAAACCGTGCCAATATGCCTTCTTTTTTTCCCTTTGAATATGGGGATTCCCAAATAATTGAACGAATTCTAGTATGTAAGTCCCTTGAAACCCAGGATTCTTGATATCCTTTCCATGTTTCCAGGTAGGAAATTCCAGCCATAAGTTTTTTATTTAGCAGCGTTGATCTTACCATCCGCTGCTTGGGAAAGTGGAGAGAAATTTCTTGAACCTTTCTTCTATGACCATGGATGCACCCCCAAATAAAATTGTTTCATTGGAAAATTGTGCATGATTTGCAGATCTGAATCCCCTTGCAATTTTCAGACCTCTGAGATCCCCACTGTTGTGTTGTTACTGCAACTTTCTGCTCATAAATTCCGTGACCAGTACGTAGAGATATGGGGATAGAGGAAAGCCTTGTCGTATGCCCCTGTAGGCTTGGAAGAACTTGGTTGGCCTAACATTTACAAACAGAGCAATCTAGGGACTGTTGATGCAAGCTTTAATCCATCTAATGAACCTTATAGAAAAACTAAATTGTGACATGATTTCTAACATAAAGAAGTGTTTTACTCGATCAAAAGCATTAGCCATATCAAACTTTATAGCCATACCTTGATGCTTGCGTTCCATGCTGGAGTGGATTGCTTCATAGACAATAATGATGTTGTCTAGTATTTGACGCCCAACAACAAAGCCTCCCCGCAGATCTGAAATTAGTCTTCCCATGATTTTCTTCATTCTTGTGTCTAGTATTTTTGATAGGATTTTGTAATAGGTATTACAAAGTGAGATAGGGCTAAAGCGGTCTATTTTCATGGTTTTTTTTTCTTTTGGAATTAAGGTGAGGAAGGAAGAGTTGGTGGCCCCCCCAACCTTGTCCTTTTTCCTCATCCAATTTAACATTTTTTTTTTCCAGATATTCCTTTATGATCTCCCAAGTTGCTCTATAAAAATTGATGGTGAATCCATCCATTCCGACATCCTTGTCAGCTTGGAATGCCCAAATGGATTCTTTGATATAGAACCCCATTATGGATTTTGAAAGGTCCTTGTTGTCCTGTTCCAAAATAAGAGAAGGTATTTTGGAGACGATATCGGCCTGTGCTATGGGATCGTTCTCATCCTTGTCCAAGTAGAGGTCTCTGAAGTGTTGGAGTACGCAGGTCTTAGTCTGATCCTATTCCACCATCATTTTCCCGTCTTAATCCTTTAATTATTTTATCATGTTGAATCTGAGTATTGTTTTTGTTTGTTTGTGGAAGTAATTCGTGTTACTATCCCCACATTTTAACCAAAGCTTCCTGGACTTCATCCTCCAATCCTCTTCCTCACCTCTAACTGCGTTGAGGATCCTAAGGTTCAAGTCTTTTTCTTGACTGATAAGAAGAGGTGTAATTTCCTCACCCTCCATCTTAGATTGCAGGGCTATTAGCCCAGATTGCAGCTACGTTTTCCTACTTCCAGGATTTTTATAATCTGTTTTCACCCATTCTTTCAGCTCATAACGTACCTTTCTTAACTTGCTCTCCCAAATGAAGCCAGGAGATCCAACACAAGTCCATCTCCAATCATTTTTCCTCATGTAGCCAAGAGGAATTGAATCGAAATGGAATGGGGCCAATATTTACAGAAGTGGAGAGCACCAAGGAGATCAACTTGTGTTCCGAGACCGTAGAGGGTAAAGAAAAGGAAGAGGGGATGAGGTATTTTTGCAGGAAGGAATATCTTACCAAGAAACGGTCAATCCGGCCGCAATGTATCCCACTACTAGCCTTCTATTATTCCAAGTATACTTTCCTTTTTTAATGGAGGATCTAGCAGATCCAGCTCATATATTAATTCCTCCATGTTTTCCCCAAAGGGATCTCTTATTCTGGATCCCCCTCTTCTCTCTGATTGTGCTTTGGTAGCATTGAAGTCACCGACAATTACGAGATATTTCCCTTTTAGGTCCTCTTTTAGAGCTGGGAGACTGTTCCAGAATGATTGTTTGTCTCTATGATGTGTTGGACCATACACATTGCATACATAATTAACATTTGAATCATCTTTTTGCTGAAAATCAGTGAGGAGCCAGTTTTGATTTTCCTTAATATTTTTGATAACATACTTACTTGAGAAAAATGTTGCTATTCCTCCTGAGGAACCATTGGAGCTTATAGAATTTCCCTGATTGTTTGTCCAGAAGCGGTGTGAAAGTGCTAAAACTTCCAGATCACTCATTTTTGTCTCTTGGATAAGCAAGATGTCTGGCCTTTTAGATTTAATGATTTCTCTTATTGCTTCAACTTTGTTTGTTCCGCCCATCCCTATGCAATTCCAAGAGACAACTTTCATTACTTCTTGGTTGATTAACGCCCTACTCTAGACCTTCCATCTACTTTCCCTATATTTTTGGAGTTTTGAAGGAGCTTTGTTTCTTCAATACTCTGCTACCTTCCGAGCTCCAATTCTCTCTCTGCTTCCTGCTCTATGTGATATCTTTGTCACTTTCTTCCTATAGTGTTTGGGACAAGTTTGAGAGTCTCTTGTGACCCATTTGAATAAGAGTCATGAGAGAGTGCAAATGAGGGGACTCTGCTTTGTTTTACCCTTTATTCCCAAGATCCTCCAAGCGTTGAGGAGTACCCAATTGTTGTGTCTATCCGATCTTATCTGGGAAAAGAGGAAGGGATATTGTTTCCTGCTAAGGTGTCGTGGGGTTATGAAATTTCTTCAACTAGGGTCACTTCATTCATGATGATTTATCCTTCTTTTGCATTCAAAACATTGAACTGGTTTCTTTTTGTGCCCTCCTTTTCTCCTTGCACTGGTGCTTTTCCTTTCTCTGATTATGGACCCTTTGGATCAAGATTTGAGGATGCCATTTTCCTTCCTTTTTTCACTTGCTTCAAACCTTCTTCTTGAGTGCTTTCAAGGTTTTCATGTACTGCTTCAGGGAATTTTTTGACAAAATGGCCATACTCGTGGAAGTTCTTACATTTAAATGGTAGTTGCTCATAATCAACCTTTTGCGCATGCTTCCAGCCATCCATGCATAGGTTTACAATTTCAGGTAGCCCCTTTTCTAGATAGACCTCTACATAGATCCTTACGCAAGAGAAGAGAGGGCCTTTTGGTTATTCTTTGTTAGTGTATTTGCCAAGATATTTTCGTATTTCCTGTAATGTTTCATCGTTCCAGCAATGTAACAGGAGATGTGGGAGGCGAACCCAAACTGGAACTGCAAAAGGCACATCCTTTTCTGGAACAAAAGATAAACTCCATCGATTCAGGTATAACCCCTGAGGGCCCATGAAGTAAGGCCCACTTCTGAATATCAGGTCCCTATAATCATTGTTTTCAAACAAAAAGGCGAAGAATCCCTTGCCACATAAGCAATGCTGCAGGCCCCTAGAGATCAATGGCATCCATTTTTTTTTGATCCAGTAATCCATTTTTTTTTGCAATGGACAAATACATATAAATTTTCCGATCAAACCTCTCTCACTCAGAGCGAGAGATTTCAGCCTTGAAGCAGCCAACATGATCTGAATTCTTGGAGCATTGGCCTACTTAAAAAATCCATCACCTGCATCTGACGCCAAAGGGGGAGGGGGAGGCGTGGATGCCACGAGATCCCTGAAGGCCGCATCAAGATTCCTCCTGCAATATTTTGGGCTTGGACCCAAGGGGGGATCCATCCCATGTAACCAAGGTCACTATCCCACGCACTCGAACACCTACAAAACCCCACACACAAGCATGCAGCGATCCATTATTTGTAGCAGCGATCGCTCTCCTCATGCAGCGAGCTATCTGATTCCAAAAATATTAATGTGATATTGGAAACCACTTAACATTATTGGTTTGGGTTTAGAGATATTTTAAAAAAATCTTAATATTATGTATGTTATGTTTCACATATATTTTAGCAATTGTGTGCATATATCTTCAACAACTTATTTGTAACAACCTTCGTAGCTTACACATTTCACCTTAACAACATGCATGTACCTTCAAAAACTTGCAGCTACATATCTCAACTTTCCTTGCACACGCATGTAGTGTAGAATGTCTTATCATGGAATCCCAACACATGCACTAGTAACAACACCATGTGTTGCACTAAGACAACAAAGAATGACTGATAGTTATGGATCTAAACTAGCTTCAACAAGTAAATTTGTATTATTATATATGAAATGTATATCGATGTATAGTATGTATGATATAAATCACAATGGCAAAACATTTTTTTTTCCATGGAATATTCTTTAGAACATTAATATAAACATTGTTATCATCTAAATTGTTGTCCATATTTTATCCATTTATTTGCTTCGTCATATTTATGTTGGTGTACTCATAAATTCCAATTGTTTTAAATTGCTTTTCAATTTGCATTCTAAAATTGATTTATATTGTTTTTAAAAATTCTAATTGTCAAACATCCATCATATATCAAGAATTAAAACAAAAAGTTAAATATTTGAAGTTGGGCATAACTTAATGATCACAATCTACTACTTTACAACATACTCATTGTATAACCACATTAACATACATACATGATAGTTGATAGATGCAAATCATACTTAATGATCACAATATACTACTTTATAACATACCTAATAGCTGCAAAGCATGTTCTGAGGTACCTAAAAGGTACACTGGATTATGGGCTCAAATTTGATGCAAATAAGAAGATTAACCTACACGGTTATGTTGATTCGGATTGGGAAGGTAGTGCCACTGACAGAAAGAGAACCTCAAGTTGTTGCTTCAGTTTGGGATCTGGCATGATATCCTCATTCAAGAGTATGTTGTTGCTTGCTCAGATAACTACGAGGTAGTGTGGCTGCGAAAGCTACTATCTGGTTTATTTGATCTCCGATTGGATGTGACTTGTATCTTTTGCGACAATCAGAATTGTGTGAAGTTGTCGAAGAACCATGTGTTCCATGAAAAGTCGAAGCACATCAAGATCAAGTTCCACTATATCATGGATATGGTGCAAAGAGGAGCAGTGAATCTCTAGTACGTGGCAACATACGAGTAAATAGCTGATGTGTTAAGCAAGCCTCTAGCCAGAGTGAAGTTCGAGTACTTCAGAGAAGGACTTGGTGTGATCCAGATCGAGACCCCTCAAAAGAGGGAGTGATGTGCTTTAGCATAGCTAGAGATATAGGTTTTATGAGTGTAACATCCTAGTGGAGATCATAGGTTTCCCAGACATAATCAATCCTGTAGGTTATCCTTGGATGTAATAAGTCTTGGCGAAGCTCACAGGTTATCCTTGGATGTAATCAATCCTGATATGTTTCTACGCTAGAAATTATAGAAGGATAATATCTCACATGGGAAATGAGGCAGGTTGTCAAAGCGGGAAAAATCTTGGTGAAGCAGGATGCTCGGACTTTATCAATATTGTAGGTTGTCCTCGAAGGTAATCAGTCCTGGCGAAGCTTGAAGGTTATCCTTAGACGTAATCAGTCCTGTGACATGTTATTTGAGTATAAATATAAGCCTTGGAGTGGTACACAGGTTACTCGAATGTAATAAGTCATGTGGGTTGTCTGAGTGTAAAAATACCCCTGGCGTGGTACGTAAGTTACTCATATGTAATACGCCCAGAAGGTTATCTGAACAGAAAATATCTTGGATGCAGGTTGTTCAGATGTAAGAAGTCCTTGAGGTTGACCTAGAACTTAAAAGTCCTGATGAAATAGGTTGTGTGGTTGTAATCAGTCCTTACATTTATATCTCTATATGTGTGTGTTCCCATGTTGAGATGATGAGGTCATGAAGCACTTGAGGTGCACCTAGGTGGTTCTCCTTTATATGTAGAATGCAAGTTAACCGTGGATGCTCTGTGTGCTTTGTTTTGTTTTATGTGGGACCAAAGAGATGATTTGGATACGACAAGATGAAGGTAGGAGAAGTAGGTTATTGTCATGGTAATGTAAAGAAGGTCCTGAATCATTCCTAAGAGATGGCTTTCTTGAAATGTGATGAAGACTTAAATGAGGACTAGGCCTACACCCATCCGAGAGAGGGATGTCCTTGTAGAAACTTTCGATCACAGATAGTACAATTTGACGATCAATAATAATTTGATGATGGAAACAACTATCATGATGACTCTATGACTCCATGGCGATGACTTACTGATGAAGACTTGACCAGATGTGTTGATGATCATAGAAGAGAGAGAATACCTTCCTAGTTAAGACGGAGTGTTGATGTATTTGTAACTTCGAAAGATATTCTGATGTATATAATCATTGTATGTTGGTGTACCCCCATTGGAGATGTGTTTTCCTCCTTGCATGATGTCTTAATTGTGTCTAGACCTTTAAGTACAACCTCAGTTGTAAGTCGGGGCAATAGTCCCCAGTGTAACATCATGTAATGTGTATTTGGAGTATCTTTGGGAGAATTCGACCATGTTAGGGAAGACAAGTGGGCCCAAGTCTTATGTTTGGTTAGTCACTTGAAAGGTATAAATAGGGAGGCGCTCTCCCTCATTTATACACACCTCACACTCTCAAGTTCGCATGAGAGAGAGAGAGAAATATACAAAGGAGGAGATATAGATAACTATTGAATACTTATTATTACTGGGTTTGATCATCTTACTATTCTGAAGAAGTTTGCGGGGTTTTTGCCTTTATGGTTTTCTTGGTGAAAATATTTGTGTCTCGTGTATCTTTTATATCTTATGCATCTTGTTGTACTTGTTATTTTTGCAGATAAAGATCCTAGATAAACTAATCGGATCTAAAAAAAGACTAACACAATGTAGTGATCCTCAATAGTGTGGACATTGTCCCTCTAGTTGGATTCCGTGACATCATGTTAGGGTTGTATATGAGTGTTTATCCTTATTTCCTGCATTGTGGATGGCCATAAATTATTTTGTGGGTTCTAAATGTTCACTATGGGCATGTCCAAGGTGACAAGTAATTTAATACGATATTATTTAAAGTGGAATGGTTAAATTATTTATTGATTTAATTTATCAACCCAAGGATAAAAAAACTCATAAGGTACCATTATTGTTTGTACATGCCTTGGGGATTTTCACAACTGGTTTCTATAATTCTTCTATGAAAATAAGTTGCATTATTGATTTGAGAATTGAAATTGCATATAAGCCAATGAGCCCCTTGGGCCCCCTTGGATTATATATGTTGATTTTAACATGGAAACCCCAAGAGGACAAAGAAGGTTTGCTTCATATAAATCCCCTGAGTCACTAGAAGAAAAAATTTGAACATCTTTTTAAAATATCATATTAGTCTCTATGACCATAAAAAGTTCAAACAACAATATTCATCCAACTTCTGGTTTGTGTGGTAAAATTGGTGATATAGAGAATCATAAGGGTCCCCAAACTTCTTGTTTGAGCAATGCACGTTTTTCTTTGACTATAGGGGACCTTGAGTAGTTAAGGCATTAGAAAAATAAACAATCTTATATCATCAACACATGTATTTCTCTATCTCCTAAGAAGATACACAATTGGATATATCAAAGGGACAATATCTCACAATTATATCTCATTTGAAAAGAAAAATTAAAAATGCTAAGCAAGCCAAACTAAGATAAAGGCTCTAATGGATTAAAATGGGGGAGAGGTCGATGAAGGATTTATTCAAAGCTCCATCCTCCCAATAATCCTTTGAGAAGATATCTACCCTTAAAATGGGGAAGGCTTAGAGAAAGCATTGGAGAAGAATTTGTCTCACTATAAAATGGTTTTCAAAAATCAAGTTTTAATAAATGAATATAAATTTGTCTTTGAAGATCAAGTTTGGATGAATAAACATATAAGATCTCAATCCTTAAATCTATTTTGTAAAAACACATAATAAATTAATCTAAATAATCCCTCTTTTTTTTGTAAATCCCATAAACAAATCTCTTATGATTTATAGCCTCATAAATACGATTCAAGGTTTCAAAGAATAACACCTTCACATCTCTCATAAAGAATGCAATTAACTCAAGAGACTTAACCATCATGACCATGAATGGCCATTCAATATTATTGAAGGTCTTATCAAGTCAATTTTAATGAAGAGATCCGACCATTCTTTAAAACACCAAAATAATATTATCAAAGCTGAATTGCACTTTGATGAGCCTCTCATTACTAATAAAAATATTTAACTCTTTATAAAGATCATTTGGTTGATTAACTTATTGTGGTTTCCCATCACTTCCTAATCATTAGGTGAGTGACAATTAAGTGATGTTCCACCCTACTTTCTGTATAGTTGGAATTCTCTTCTTGATTGTGAAAATGCAAAGAATCGAATCTAATTCAGTTTTGTTTATTTATGGGTGAATGACAAGGATTGAACTTTCCCATGGTGGATTCACAATCGAGCATCTTAGTATAATTTTGTTACCTTCGTTTTGGAAAAACAAACCAATTGTCTCTATTCACATTTTTTTCTTAAAATAAGAAAATGTCGAGGACAAGGATTGAAGGTTTGCCCATGGTGGATTCACAATCGATTATCTTAATATATTGTGTTACCTTTGTTTTTGGAAAAACAAACTACTTGTCTCTATTCACAAAAAAAAATTAATAAGAAAATTTCTACATTAATCTTGACAATGAGCTAATATTTGTATTTAGATCAATGGCATTTCATAATGCAACACATATTGTTATTGTTTTAATATGTGTTATTTTTTTATAGATTTATAAGTAAACTTTGAGATTTAGTTAGTAATGTTTTTGGAAACCACTTAACATTATTAGTTAGGGTTTAGAGATATTTTACAAAAATATTAATATTATGTATGTTATATTTCACATATATTTGAGCAATTGGATGTAGCTTATTTGTAACAACCTTCGTAGCTTACACATTTCACTTTAACAACAGGCATGTCCCTTCAAAAACTTGCAGCTACATTTCTCAATTTTCCTCGCGCATGCATGTAGTGAAGAATGTCTTATCATGGAAGCCCAACACATGCACTAGTAACAACACCATGTGGTGCACTAAGACAACAAAGAGGGACTGATAGTTATGGAACTAAACTAGCTTCAGCAACTAAATTTGTATTATGATATATGAAATGTATGTTGATGTATAGTATGTATGATATAAAGCACAATGACAAAACATATTTTTTTTCCATGGAACATTCTTTAGAACATTAATATAAACATTGTTACCATCTAAATTATTGTCCATATTTTATCCATTTATTTGCTTCGTCATATTTATGTTGGTGTACTCATTAATTCCAATTGATTTAAATTGCTTTTCAATTTGCATTCTAAAATCGTTTATATTGTTTTTAAAAATTCGAATTGTCAAACATCCATCATATATCAAGAATTAAAACACAAAGTTAAAGATTTGAAGTTGGGCACAACTTAATGATCACAATCTACTATACAACATATTCATTATATAACCACATTAACATACATACCTGATAGCTTATAGATGCAAACCATGCTTAATGTAGGAGCAATCATACATCCTTAGTACCTTATTTTAACACCTTAGTCAAAATTTATTTCATTTTTGCATCAATACACTAAGGTTTTGGACTTAGGGTGCTTAGCTATACCAATAACCAACTAAATTGGTGCATTCACACCCACATGAGCGCTCTAGCTCAGTCAACCATCCACATGTGTTCCCTCATCATTGCTGGTGCACTCCCATTCATTGAATGTGGACAGTTTTGTTGACCAAGAGCGCTATAGGGAGATTTTGTCCAATTTTGGGCTGATTTGGTGCATTTAATGCCACCTAGAGCCTATAACCCACCTATTTTTCCACACCCACACATGACAATGTGTTATTATGACCCCATGTCACCTAAACCACATCCTTACAACAATTCGTGACTGTTTGGGCTGATTTGTGGCTCCATTGGTCCACCTAGGGGGGATTGAGGTCAAATTTCATCATGACACTTGTACTTTCCCAATTGGCTGCAAGAGCCACTTAAATTTTTCCCAATGTATTATAAATGTGTAACATAACATCTAAATGATGTATGATAATAATGTGATTAGAAATTAGCACTATTCACATGTGTTATTCCATGTATTTTCTGTCTATTTGTTGATTCTCTTGCACATTTTGTCAAACACTTCATGTGTGAACATTGTTCTAGCTCCTAGATCTGATTAAGAAGTAAATTCCTACATGGTATCAGAGCTTGTTGGAGCTAAAACAAATCTTGTGAGGTTGAATTGTTATTAAAAGCATATTTTCAGTTTATGTGAGTGTTTTTCATTGTAGGTTTTTACAACAACTTCATGGATTCGAAAGTCGTTCCTCTCCTTTCCCCATTCAACTATTCTGAATGGAATTCGAAGATGTGTGCTTATCTCAAGAGAAAATGTCTCTATGATGTGTCCATTGGTTCTGTGAGAGAACCAGAGTCCCGTCAAGAGAAGGATGATTGGCTTAATGACAATGATAGAGCCTATGGAACTATGTGTCTAGCTATACCTCCTACAATGCGCTACATCCTTGATTCTGTTGATTACCCATTCAAGCTTTGGAGAAATCTATATGAAGCTCTTGGAATGCAACAAAAAGATGTGAGATACTGTTGGAATATATTATATTCCTTGAAAGGTAATAATGTCTTTGTATTATGTCGAAAGTTGTCTACAATCTTATGTAAAAGAGTAATACATTTAACCCATAGTTATATGGTGGTGTATTTACGTATGTAGAATATTTGTCCATGGTATTGTATTAAGAGATGTTATTTTGGAGAATTATATTATCCCACATGCAATATGTGAGAGTAATTCCTCATCATCTCTTAGTATATAATATGGTCAAGTGAGTCTCTACATATCATGTATTCTTGGTGTAGTAGTGGTACTATTATGACACTATTGTACATCATCTATATTCTTTGGGGTATTCATGCTTTGCTCTCTTGTAAGATTGGAGAAGACATTCTTGAGATAATAGAAGGCTACCTTCCCGTGGATGTAATCCATTAGGGTGAACCACGTATATCAGTGTTCTCTTGTCCTTTTCTTTTCCTGTTCTTATGTTTTATGATATGTTGTTGGTTGCTTAGATAGGTTAACTAGTTTAACTTGACTCTACTATTCTAACATGGTATCAGAGCAGGTTGCTATGATCTAGTACCTTCTATAGCTTTCAATCAATAATGATTATCATTTGGGGATTGTCATTTTGTTGTAGATTTGTTTTCTATCTGGTAGCCATTAGGCTTCTCTTCAGATCTAGGCATATTTTTGCATTTTTTTGACCTAACCCTAACTTGTCGTGTAATATTTGTTGTAGAATTTTTTCAAGGGTTTCTTGATGTTTTTTTTGTAGATCTACATGATTTTGGGGCTCTCCTCAAGGAGATCTTTCTTCCCATTATAAAAATGACAGTTATAAAAAATGGTCGTAACTTGGTCAGTTTTTACAGGAATTTTTTTTATAACCAGTTTTTGGAATTGGAAACGCCATTTTGAATCCACACTTGGCGACTAGAATAGAAAACTGGGTATTTCTAGGCTTCCTTTCGGTAATAAAAACGACAGTTATACAAAAGGGCCATAACTTGATCATTTTTTACCGGTTTTTTTTATTATTATAGCCTATTTTTGGAATTGGAACAACCATTCTAGATCCACTAATGTGACTAGAATAGAAAACTGAGTATTTATGGGCTTCTTTTCAGTAATAAAAACGACAGTTTTAAAAAAAGGGCTGTAACTTGGTCATTGCTTACCAGATTTTTTATTATAACCTATTTTTGGAATTGGAATAGGCATTCTGGATCCACTTACATGACCAAAACAGAAGACTGGGCTTTTCTGGGAACATTTTTTCAAAGGGTTGTAAGTAAAATTTTCTCTTTCCTTTACTGTTTTTCTAACTATGTCTTTTTGCAGATTCAGATCAATACGGTAAAGTATTTAAGTTTTCTATTATTCATTTTTTACATTTAGGTTTTGCTTCTAATCATGTTTATTAAGATATTATTTCTTGTTCTTGCTATATATTTGTCTCACATTTCTAAATGGAAATATTAACATCTTTTAAGGACATGGATCTCTAGTATTTTGTCATGATGATAGCTATAAAACATCTAATGCTTAATATTTTTTAAATATACTTAATAATTAATTTGTTTTTTTCTTTGTTTTGTTTATTAAAACAATTTAATAAGAACAATCTCATATGTGTTATCTAGTGATCATTATTTACTTTATTTATATGTTATTGCTGACCTTTGTGTAAAAGTAATTTTCATTCTTTTATAAGTAATATCTTTATGATCATTATATGCTCTTGCTAATTAAATCATTTTTTTTAATCTATGTGATATTATATTTTTTTACTTGTCATAAGTTATTTAATTGGAATATTAGTTTCTTTTTCATGTATTGCAGAGATTGTATCTAGTTCATGTGCTATTTGTCTCTAACATTTCAATATGGAAGCATTGACATTTCTAGGGCATTTCATCTCTTGCATATTTACATAGTGTTAACAAGAAATAAACCCATGATTAAGACCATTAGTGACTTGTCATTTCATAATTTTTTATAAGTGATATCATGAGTTGATCATAATTTGCTATATGTTGATCATATTAAACATTTTGATTTATCTATATCTCATGTCATGTTTATTTCGATAATCTTTTACTCAATATTTATATGGCTTTGAGCAATCTTTAAATCTTGAACTATTTATCATGAGCACCTTGTTCTTGTTGCAATGAGATTTCTATTCTTATGATTGCAGAGGTTATCTTGTTCCTACTTGTCTCTAACGTTCCTATATGGAAGCATTGACATTTTCAGGGCATTCATCTCTTGCATATTAACCTCATACTAATAAGAAATGCACCTATGCTTTAGATTAGTTGCTTGATGACTAAATTTTCATATATTGAAGTGAAATATTTGGCTCACTATTTATATGTTGTGGCTGACACTTAATGTGTAAAAGTAACTTCATTTTCCTTCATGAGCAAGTTAATATTTTATTTGATCATATTATGTTGCCATTCCTTTATATGATGTTTGCTAACCTTTGGTTTATAAGCATTTTCATTTCTATATGAACAATTTTGTTTTATGATCTTTATATGCTTTAATCTTGAAAGTTCTTGTGCAGATAAGTTTTATGTTTAGGCTTTCACCTTATTCCAGAAATAATGAAGCACCATCTTCTATTGTTAAAATCATGATGTTTATCTATATGATATCATTTTCGATGTATAGACCATTGGGGTCTTGTTTATTCGACGTTTGAGGTCTTCTACAGATATTTATATTGGGGCACCTTGATTGGAAGAATGTCTATTATCTACATGTGTATTGGCCATCTAGGTTTTTTTGTACATTGTTGTGGTGTTCTTAGCCACATGTTCTATTGTATCGGTCCTCAGAAGGTATCTGTACACTAGTGTGGATGTTATATCAGAGTTCTTCAGCTATCATGTATGGTTGTGACGATTCTTGTGGTGATCTGGGTATCTTGCAATTGGATCATGTCACATGTTCTCGACTTTATTGTTGGGTCTTTCATCGCACAAACTGGTTCGTGTGCACTTTCATGATTCAGTGAGAAGCAGTTGTTCATCATTAAATTCCATCAGCCGAAGTGTTCTTCTTTTTTCAGCTTTGGTTCTTCTAGAATTTGTCATCAAGGGGGAGCAGTAATGACTCCTTCCTTCCTTAGTGTTAGTGTGGGCCCTTCTCCCAACCATTATTAAGGGGAAGTGTTGGAATATATTATATTCCCTGGAAGGTAATAATGTCTTTGTATTATGTCGGAAGTTGTCTACAATCTTAAGTAAAAGAGTAATACATTTAACCCATAGTTATATGGTGGTGTATTTACTTGTGTAGAGTATTTGTCCATGGTATTGTATTAAGAGATGTTATTTTGGAGAATTATATTATCCCACATGCAATATGTGAGAGTAATTCCTCCTCATCTCTTAGTATATAATAGGGTCAAGTGAGTCTCTACATATCATGTATTCTTGATGTAGTAGTGGTACTATTGTGACATTATTGTACATCATCTATATTCTTTGGGTTATTTGTGCTTTGCTCTCTTGTTAGATTGGAGAATACATTCTGGAGATAATAGAAGACTACCTTCCCATGGATGTAACCCATTAGGGTGAACCACGTATATCAGTGTTCTCTTGTCCTTTTATTTTCCCGTTCTTATCTTTTATGATATATTGTTGGTTGCTTAGATAGGTTAACTAATTTAGCTTGACTCTACTATTCTAATAGCTACATGGAGAGAAAGCAAATGGGAACCTCATTATGTGTTCTTTCTCCTAAGATCTCGGTCTCATGCATTTCTCAAGAAGCTGTTCGAAATGAAGAAGAAGAAGTAGCCAATGATGCAGCAAATGATCCAAGTCAAGTTTCTTCCTCTGTGGATTTCTCTCCTTGTCAAGAAGTTATGTTTAATGAAGATAGCATATGAGTTGCTGCCATCACTACTACTGAAGATTTCCATTCTACACCCTTATCCTTTATGTCTTCTGTTACGAATGGTGAAGAGGTATTGCTAGTTGATGTTCATAGCAAGCCTTCTATAGAAGATGGGTTTTCTTCACATGAGATTATTGGTTCAAAATATGGAGAGCCTTGGATGTCAAGTGAAGCTCTCTCATTGCTTCACATTGTTTTTCCCATGTATTCCTCCACCATCACTAGTAGATTTCCTTCAAGTTCATATGAAGATGGAGAAGCACTTGCCATCACAATGACATATTTATGACTCATGTTCCACCTTCTTGGAGCTGATTACAACCTCCATTCGAAGTTGATGCTTTAAGATCCCTATGACTCACTTGGGGTCACCTATTGTCAAGCATTTGCAGTCTCTTTCAGGAATGGCATCCTGTGTGGTTCGAATTTCTCACATGGCATCCTGTTTGGTTCAAAGTTCAAATCTAAAGAGTACCATTTTCTCTCCCATCAGTGCAATTTTGTTGTTCTACATGGTCTAAGGATTCATCATGCAACTGTTCCCGAGTTGATTGAGCACATTCCACTTCTTCCCAAGAAGAAGATTTCTCTAGACATTTTTTATTTTGGAATATATGCAGATTTTGTTTCTATTTCATAATCCATTTTTGAGGGGAGGTTTTGTCCCATGAGGTTTTCCTCCTTACCTCAGTTAGATGGATTAATAAAATTGTTGTAAAAGGTGACTTATGCCTTAGTTGCCAAGGCCTTAATAAATATTTTTGATTAAATTGTACTAATTCTGGATTAAGGGGGGGTGTAGGAGAAATAATACATCCTTAGTACCTTAGTTCAACACCTTAGTCAAAATTTATTGCATTTTTGCATCAATACACTAAGGTTTTGGACTTGGGTGCTTAGTTGGACCAATAACCAGCTAAATTGGTGCATTCACACCCACATGAACACTCCAACTCAATAAACCACCCACATGTGTGACCTCATCATTGCTGGTGCACTCCCATTCATTGAATGTGGACATTTCCTTTTACCAAGAGCGCTATAGGGATATTTTGTCCAATTTTGAGCTGATTTGGTGCATTTAATGCCACCTAGAGCCTCTAACCCACCTATGTTTCCACACCCATGCATTCCAAGGTGTTATTATGACCCCATGTCACCTCAACCATGTCCTCACAATAATTCATGACTGTTTGGGCTGATTTGTGGCTCCATTGGTCCACCTAGGGGGGATTGAGGTCAAATTTCATCATGACACTTGTACTTTCCCAATTGGCTGCAAGAGCCACTCGAATTTTTCCTAATGTATTATAAATGTGTAACATAACACATAAATGATGTATGATAATAATATGATCAGAAATGAGCACTATTCACATGTGTTATTCCATGTATTTTCTGTCTCTTTGTTGATTCTATTGCACATTTTGTCAAACACTTCATGTGTGAACATTGTTCTAGATCCTATATATTATTAAGAAGTAAATTCTTACACTTAATGGTCACAATCTACTACTTTACAACATACCTGATAGCTGCAAAGCATGTTCTGAGGTACCTAAAAGGTACAGTGGATTATGGGCTCAAATATGATGTGAATCAGAAGATTAACCTACATGGTTATGTTGATTCTGATTGGGAAGGTAGCACCACTAACAGAAAGAGCACCTCAGGTTGTTGCTTCAGTTTGGGATCTGACATGATCTCCTCGTTCAATAGGAAGTAATCATGTGCGGCGTTGAGTAAATCCGAGGTAGAGTATGTTGTCGCTTGCTCGACTAACTGCGAGGTAGTGTGGCTATGAAAGCTACTATCTAATTTATTTGATCTTCGATTGGATATGACTTGTATCTTATGTGAAAATCATAGTTGTGTGAAGTTGTCAGAGAACCCTGTGTTCCATGACAAGTCAAAGCAAATCGAGATCAAGTTCCATTATATTAGGGATATGGTGCAGAGAGGAGCAGTGAATCTCCAATACATGGAGACAAACGATCAGATATCTGATGTGTTGACTAAGCCTTTAGGAAGAGTGAAGTTCGAGTACTTCAGAGAAAGACTTGGTGTGATCCAGATCGATACCCCTCGAAAGAGGGAGTGATGTGCTTTAGCATAGCTATAGAGACAGGTTGTATGAGCATAACATCTTGGTGAAGATCATAGGTTGCTCAAACGTAATAAGTCCTATAGGTTATCCTTGGATGTAATCAGTCATGACGAAGCTCGCAGGTTATCCTTAGATGTAATCAGTCCTGATACATTTCTATGCTAGAAATTACAAAAGGGTAATATCTCACATGGGAAATGAGGCAGGTTTTCGAGCAGGAAAAATCCTGGTGAAGCAGGATGCTCGGACATTATCAATCATGTAGGTTTTCCTCATATGTAATGAGTACTGGCGAATCTTGGAGGTTATCCTTGACTGTAATCAATCCAGTGACATGTTATTCGAGTGTAAATATGAGCCGTGGCGTGGTACGCAGGTTACTCGAATGTAATAAGTCATGTGGGCTGTATGAGTGTAAAAATATCCCTAGCGTGGTACTCATGTTACTTGGATGTAATACGTCCCAAAGGTTATCTGAAGGAAAAATATCTTAGAAGCAGGTTGTTTAGATGTAATAAGTCCTTTAGGTTGACCTAGAACTTAAAAGTCCTGGTGCAGCAGGTTGTTTGGTCGTAATCAGTCCTTACATATATATCTATATATGTGTGTGTTCCCATGTTGATATGATGAGGTCATGAAGCACTTGAGGTGCACCTAGGTGGTTCTCCTTTACAGGTAGAAAGTAGGTTGACTGTGGATGCTCTGTGTGCTTTGTTTTGTTTTGTGCAAGATAGAAGAGATAATTTGGATACAACAAGATGAAGGAAGGAGACGTAGGTTATTGTCATGGAAATGCAAAGAAGGTCTTGAATCATTCCTACGAGATGGCTTGCTTGAAATCTGATGAAGACTTAGATGAGGACTAAGCATATACCCAGGCAAGAGAGGGATGACTCTATAAAATTTTGGATAATAGATAGTACCATTTCATGATCAATAAGAAGAATACTATGGAAACAACTATGATGATGACTCTATGACTCGATGACGATGACTCAGTGATGAAGACTTGACTAGAGGTGTTGATGACCGTAGAAGAGAGACAATACCTTCCTAGTTAAGCGGAAGTGTTGATGTAATTGTAACTTCAGTAGATATTATGATGTACATAATCATTGGATGTTGATGTACCCCCATTGGAGATGTGTTTACCTCCTTGAGGGATGTCTTAATTGTGTCCAGACCTTTATGTACAACCTCTGTTGTAAGTCGAGGCAATAGTCCTCAGTGTAACATCATGTAATGTGTATTTCAAGTTTCTCTAGGGAGAAGTTGGCCCTGTTAGGGAATCCAAGTGGGCCCCAATCTTATGTTTGGTTAGTCACTTGAAAGGTATAAATAGGGAGGCGCTCTCCCTCATTTATACACACCTCACACTCTCAATTTCACATGAGAGAGAGAGAAATATGAAGGAAGAGAGAAAGATAACTACTGAATACTTGTTATTAATGGGTTTGATCATCTTACTATTTTGAGGAAGTTTGCAAGGTTTTCTCTTGTATGGTTTCCATGGTGAAAATATTTGTGTCTCGTGTATCTTTTATATCTTATGCATCTTGTTGTACTTGTTATTCTTTCAGATAGAGATCCTATATAAACTAATCATATCTAACGAAAAACTAACACAACGTAGCAATCCTCAATTGTGTGGACATTGTCCCTCTAGTTGGCTTCTGTGATATCATGTTGGGGTTGTATATGAGCGTTGCTCCTTATTTCCTGCATTGTGGATGGCCATAAATTATTTTTTGGGTTCTAAATGTTCACAAAGGGCATGTCCAAGGTGAAAAGTAATTTAATACCTTATTATTTAAAACGGTTTGGTTAAATTATTTGCTGATTTAATTTATCAATACAAAGATAAAAAAACTCGTAAGTTACCATGATTGTTTGTACATGCCTTGGGGATTTTCACAACTAGTTTCTATAATGCTTCTACAAAAATAAGTTGCATTATTGATCTAGGAATTGAAATTGCATCTAAGCCAATGAGCCCCTTGGGGCCCCTTGGATTATCTATGTTGTTTTTAACATGGAAACCCCAAGAGGATAAAGAAGGCTTGCTTCATATAAATCCCCTGAGTCACTAGAAGAAAAAATTTGAACATCTTTTTAAAATCTCATATTAGTCTCTATGACCCTAAAAATTTCAAACAACAATATTAATCCAAGTTGTGGTTTGCCTGATAAAATTGGTGATACAGACAATAATAAGGGTCCTCAAACATCTTGACTGAGCAATATACATTTTTCTTTGACTATGGGGGGCCTTGAGTAGTTAAGGCATTAGAAAACTAAACATTCTTAGATCATCAACACATGTATTTCTCTATCTCCTAAGGAGATACAAAATTGGATATATGAAAGGGACAATATCTCACAATTATATCTCATTTGAAAAGAAAAATTCAAAGTGCGAAGCAAGCCAAACTAAGAGAAAGGCTCTAATGGATTAAAATGGGGGAGAGGTCGATGAAGGATTTATTCAAAGCTCCATCCTCCCAATAATCCTTTGAGAAGATAACTACCCTTAAAATGGGGAAGGCTTAGAGAAAGCATTGTAAAAGAATTTGTCTCACTATAAAATGGTTTTCAAAAAAACAAGTTTTAATGAATGAATATAAATTTGTCTTCCAAAATCAAGTTTGGATGAATAAACATATAAGATCTCAATCCTTAAATCTATTTTGTATAAAAAAACTAATAAATTAATCCAAATAATCCCTCTTCTTATGGAAATCCCATAAACAAATCTCTTATGATTCATAGCCTCATAAAGACGATTCAAGGTGTCAAAGACTAACACCTTTGACATCTCTCATAAAGAATGCAATTAACTCAAGAGTCTTAACCATCATGACAATGAATGGCCATTCAATACTATTGATGGTCTTATCAAGTCAATTTTAATGAAGAGATCCGTCCATTCTTTTAAACACCAAAATAATATTACCAAAGTTGGTGAGCCACTCATTTATAAAGATCCTTTGGTTGATTAACTTATTGTGGTTTCCCTTCACTTCGTAATCATTAGGTGCGTGACAATTAAGTGATGTTCTACCGTGCTTTCTATAGAATTGGAATTCTCTTCTTGATTATGAAAATGACCAAGAATCGAATCTAATTCATTTTTGTTTATTTTTATGGGTGAATGACAAAGATTGAACTTGCCCATGGTGGATTCACAATCCATTATCTTATTATAATTCTGTTACCTTTTTTTAGGAAAAACAAACCAAATGTCTCTATTTACATTTTTTTTCCTTAAAATAAGATGATGTCTAGGACAAGGATTGAACATTTGCCCATGGTGGATTCACAATCCATTACCTTAGTATATTTTGTTATCTTTGCTTTGGAAAAACAAACTACTTATCTTTATTTACAATTTTTTTCTTCTTAAAATAAGAAAAAAATTAGATTAATTTTGACAATGAGCTAATATTTGCATTTAGGTTAATGACATTTCATAATGCAACACTTATTGTTATTTTTATATAGATTTATAAATAAACTTTTGAGGTCTAGTTAGTAATGTTTATGGAAACCACTTAACATTATCGATTGAGGTTAAGAGATATTTTTAGAAAATCTTAATATTATGTATGTTATGTTTCACAAATATTTTAGCAATTGTATGCATATATTTTTAACGGCTTATTTGCAATAACTTTCGTAGCTTACACATTTCACCTTAACAACATGCATGTACCTTCAAAAACTTGCAGCTACACATCTCAACTTTCCTTGCACATGCATGTAGTGAGGAATGTCTTATCATGGAAGCCCAACACATGCAATAGTAACAACACCATGTGGTGCACTAAGACAACAAAGAGTGACCGATAGCTATGGAACTAAACTAGCTTCAACAACTAATTTGTATGATATGATATACACAATGACAAAACATATTTTTTTCTTCCATAGAACATTCTTTAGAACATTAATATAAACATTGTTATCATCTAAATTGTTGTTCATATTTTATCCATTTGTTTACTTCATCATATTTATGTTGGTGTACTCGGAGCTTTTAATTGATTTAAATTGCTTTTTAATTTGCATTCTAGAATCTATTTATATATATATATATATAATTATAATGGTCAAACATCCATCATTTTTTCCAAGAACATCCATCATATATTAAGAATTAAAACACAAAATTAAAGATTTAAGATTATATCATATATAAAAAATTAAACCACAAAGTTAAAGATTTAAAGTTAGGTATAACTTAATTACCACAATCTACTACTTTCTAACATACTCTTTGTATAACCACATTAACATAAAATACAATTCCATCACCATTTTGAAAATTTAAACTAATAAACTTTGATTGTGAAAAATCTACAATCTAAAAAATTAAAACACATAGTTAGAAACAGAAAATCACATCGACTTGATAACCACAATATTATTCCTTAAACATGTACTTACCAACTTGAAGGAAAAACACACTCATCTTTTGAATAATGATTATAGCAATATCCATTTTCCATAACACAACCAACCATCTTTTATATATATATATTTCTCATCTTAAAATCTCTAAAAGTGAAAATAAAAATAAAATAAAAGGAAGACCATATAACTACATTCATCATTATCCAAATAGTAAAGAGTTAAGTTATTAACACAATAAACAATTCACGCGTAATATTCATGATTTAATACTTTGTTTATGTGTGAGGAAATTATTAACACCGTTTAGAAGAATGTGAACCATTTGCAAAATAATTTAATCTACTTTTGTTACAAACTTTTAAATTAAAGAAATGAAAAATATTCATTTTCCAAGCTTTTGACATAGAACTTTTTAAAAGTCCAAATTATTTTGTCTTACAATAATGTTTTTTACATTAAATTAATTCAAATATTTTAAATGTGTTCAACTTTAAATTTTTTTTTTTTTCAGAAGAAAAAAGCCTGCCTTGATATTCATAACTGAATCAAAGACATAATAACACAGCAGCCAGCATACATAAATACATAGTACATCATGGAGTTTTCGCCAGGGGAAAAGGCGAGCCAACAACTGAATGATCCCATCAGAATGCTTATTCATCATAATGTAATCTGTCAGAGCAGCCACATCTATCGAGCGTCAACAAGTGCTGAAACCACAATCCAAAAGAGATCTCTCATACTTAATCAATGAACTGATATGATGGAAAAAGTGGCATCATAAGAACAGCCTCAGTAAAGCTGAAAAGTATCATGCGAGACCAAATGGTTCTCAATAAATTCCATATAACTGCCAATGCCCTAAGGATGAGAGAGCGCAATTTTAGAGAGACGGTCAGCCAACCGATTGTGCTCTCGATAGATGTGGTCGAATGACAGGTCATGAAAGGCGGCCAAAAGGTTTTTTGTCTCCCGACACCAATGAATAAGATCAGGAGGGGAGAGATCAGCAGATCCACGTACCCAATTGATGATTACTTGTGAATCACCGTATACTTGGGTAAGCGGGATCCCCATCATATGGGAGGTGTGGAGAAGTGCCCAAAGACTGAGGAATTCAGCCTTCATGTTGGTGCCATGTCCGACCCTCAGTGAGAACTCCAATCGATGTGATTCATTAACAAAAATACAGAAACCAGCACCAGCTGTCAAAAATTTAGATGCACCATCCATAAAACCGCATGGATAGGAAATGACAGGTGCCATTCCAATAACTCTATCACGTCTCTTCTGTTTGACAGCATAAGGCGGTAAGCTATGCATAGTAGATATAACCTGCTGGATAATGGAATATACAGACCTTTTTTCTCCATCAAAAATGCATCGGTTGCGAGCTTTCAACTTTAAATCTATTACTCGATGAATTAATTCACCCATGTTGCTTTTAATTCATAAAAACTAATATACAATAAATTAAAAAATATAATTAAATAAAGGTTGAAAAAACTCGTATACATTAAAATTCATATACATTAAATGTAAAAATCTTCTTAAATAAAATAAAAGTTATTTTTTTAAGCGACGGTACTTTAGTATTTAATTAAATAAAATAAAAACTTTTTTTTTAAATTGATGGTATTTCTTTATTATTATTTTTTAACTCAATAGTGTAAAAATTATTTGATTGGGATATTTTACTTTATTTGAACAATGAATAGTTATAATTTAATTTAAAATTAAATCTCAACATTTTCTAATAATAACTACAAAAATCAAAATCATTTAACCTTTAGGCAATACTTTTAAAATGTATTCACATGTTTCTATCAAGATGCCCTCCATAAAAAGGGACTGTAAGTTTTGAGGCAATACTTTTTAAAATGTATTCACATGTTTCTATCAAGATGCCCTCGATAAAAAGGGACTCTAAGTTTTGGTTTTTAATATGTATAGGAGTTTGCCCCTTAAAAGATGTTATAAGTTTTTAACCTTCATAAATTTCTCAAAATTTTAAAAAATGTTTTTATATTTTTTTCCAAATATTATTAGAATTAAGTAGTATAAATATTATATGTTTTCTTTTAGTATAATTTTTCTTCAAATTCTCGTTGGAGTGGTTAGAATAACACATATAAGGTGTTGAGATTGGACAATCCTAGATTTTGAGGGTGCTTAATCTAGCTCTAAAATAAATAAATAAATGTATTTTAAAGAATGGAAAGTTATAATATGGCCAAAGCTTAGATTTCCCAATTCGAACAATAATAACTAGAAAAATCAAAAGAGATAATACAATGATGGCTATTATCAATTTTGATATCAAACTTGTTTTAATAAATATTAAGAAATTTTAAGAAATTTTATGAAAATGAAGTGATTTCTTTATTTTTTGGTGTCTATTCTTCTGCTCTCATGCTCTCTATTCTTCTATCGTTCAATATTCTCCTACTTTACTCTACTGTTGATCCACACACAACCTGGATCAAATACTCTTATCTTTGACTCTACTGTTGATCCACACACAGTCTAGATCGACTACTCTTCTTACATACTCAATTGACTGACCACCAACTACACAACAAGTAACGGGAAAACATGAAGTCAAGAAGTCATTGGGGAAGTAAGTAAGTAAGTAAGTAACCCACATACAACTTGGGTCCTTCGTTTTATAGACTCTTTATATGTCCCATTCAGTCGACTTCATTCTATTAGCCAACAAGATGTTATTCCTATTCTAGTTACACTTGTTAGTAAGCACTATCGACCCAAAATACAAAGATGCTTTTATTCCTTACAACGCCTGTGAATCTAGGCAACTTTGTACCCACGATATCTCGATCTGTCCTTTCCAATCGTTACGCCACTGCACGCCTTCTCTAGTGTGATTCCTTCTGTCATGGTTGATCTCATCGCATCCTTTCCTTCTGTCACGACTTCTCTTATTTTATGAACTCTTCTCATGTTTGCAGCTTCCTTTGTGATTACTTATTCTGTCTTAGCTATTTCTCTCTTATTTGCTTCTATCTTCCTCCATTGTAGCTTCCTCTATAGATGCTTCTTCTATCTTGTTCTTCCTTCAACATGAGCTTCTGTCGCAGGTTCTCCTTCGCCTTTGTCTGCTTCTATCGCAACTTCTTCTCCCTGCGACCAAACTCTTTATTTACTTGGATAGAATTACAACTGAATTCTGCCTATATTTCCCAAGGGACAACACGTTGCAAAGGAGCTAGAAACAATATGTCCATTTTGGATCTTCATGAGCCTCTATGTACCAACAGAACCATTGAAGGGATTCATGTTCTAAATGAAAGGAAGCAAGTGGGACTTTGTTGACATCAAAAGTGTTATGCATAATGAAATGTTGTTCTGCATTGTTATCCATCTAGTCGAATCATCACCATTGAAGTGAGGAAAATCAAGCTTTGACCCATGAAAATTGTTGGGAGAAGAGAACCCAGTGTTTGCAGAAGAATATGGATGTCGTCTATTGTTCATGGTTGAATGCTGAAGATGAAGGCCGATAATTTTTTCATCCAGATCTTGGAGTTTGGTCTTGAGGGTGACAAGTTCGTCTTCCATTTGTTTGTTTTCTTCTATGCAGGTGACAACCATAACCATAGTTTTTTTTTGGAATGGGCATAAAAACAAAAACACAATTTTTTAGAATAGAAACATTTGGAGTTGGGAAAAACTCTGATGGGTAATTGGGGTTTTACTAGGTTTTGGACACTTTTTGAGAGACAGGGAAGCATAAAATGGGGATTTCAAAAGTGGGGTGAAATAATGGGAAATTTTGTTAAAGAGGGGCGAGGGAGAAGAAATAGGAAATGATCACTATGGAAAAATTTGAAGGAGATTGGGTGAGAATAGAAAAAGTTATGGAAAACCCTAAAAATAGACAAATATGGGATTTCTGGCTTCAAAAAGTGGAATTTGGGATAGGGTCCTCAAAGAAAGAAATATGTAGAATGGAATTGCAAGGATTCTTGTGAAGTTTTAAGGGAAATAGAGCTCAAGCAAAGAAGATATTGTGAAAAGCATAAATTTATACTCTTCTTTCGGTGGAATTGATCTGTGATGGCTTTGGACATATGCAATATGCTACTTATCCTATGACAATAGCTATGGACCCCAAGTATGTTCAACTTCCTAAAGGTTCAGGGATTCACTCGGCCACCAATGTTGTCTAATTGCTTTTGTATTGGGGCAGTACCCCTCACTCCACGACTCAGGTAAAAATGATAATTGCTTTTCCACAAACAACAACTCTTGGCTTACCTCACGGGTGGGAACTAGTCAATTTGGTAAGGGTTGTTTCCCTTTTCGTTGACACGTTCTCTCAATGGCCATCTAGTTTGGGGTTCTTATGGTACTCCTCACAATGATTTTTAGGGCAATTCCCAGGTACTTCCCACAATTAAGAAGATAGGGGTTATTCCCTGATATGAACTTACAATTGAAACGAACAATACATATGCCAAGAAGAAGAACTATTGCAATAATCACAGCGCCAGGAAGGCTGCGAAATATTTTTTTGCAAAAATTCCACCTATCGAGCCCAAGAAAGTGCTCTGATACCAGATGGGAGAGACCTCCTGCAATACATAATGAAAATGCATGATATAATAGAAGTAGAAGAACACAAAATGAATTTATTGATTGCAGGCCACTTCGAGGGGGAAACCTCCTTTGAGAAATCTCAATACAAATAAATCTTGGATGCCTTCATTGGCCTCAACACGTGCTTATATAATAATTCTAATATAAACAACTATTACTTACCATGAATGTGGGATAAACAAACTCTTATATAATAATTATAATCTAAACAACTATTAATCCCCACGAATGTGGGATAATAGCCTCGGTACTTAGGTGTTCTACATCACTCGAAGGCGCTGAAAACGATTTTTTCAACCAATAATGGTTTTTTTTTAATTTACCCTGTTTTGGTGCATCTAATAACAAGAAGCACCGGTGCCTTTTGAAGTCCTAACCACATCGTTATTCAATTTAAAACATTTTTTTTTACCCACAATATTTTAATTTAACCCTAAACTATGCTCTCTACTATAAAATGCACCAGTGCATTACAGTTAAATAAATGCATCATTTGTTAATATTAATCTATTTTTAAAAAATATGCTAGATTTATAATTTTAACCTTGTGTAGGGCTTTCAAGTATAACACACTGATTTTTTCAAAGATATACACACACTATTATTAAATATAAAAATATAAAAAAAAATTTAGTTCGACAATTGTTTTATTTTCACCCTTTGTCGGTGCACTGGATTACAGGATGCACCGGCGTTGTCGTAACACCTTAGCACACCAACTATGGATCTAGGAATGTCATGCCCCCAATTAAATAATTTCCAAATAAGACTATTTGCAAATAATGTTTCACCAACCTACTAGTTCCATAGGTTGAGATGGAGACATAAATTTTGTAATAAGGGGCTATGGGACCCAAAAGGACATTAGTTTACCATATTCACATTTAAATGGGTCACATAAATGATAAATGCTAAGAAAATAATGTGGCATGGGTTAATGAACACACTTGGAAGCATGTGAAGACTTTGGGTGACTAGATTCCCTGCACACTTGGCATGGTATTCATCCAAATTCGAATACATGGGTAATGTAACATTATTGGATGGTAATGTGGTGTAAAATATAATATAATGAGCCAAGGAAGTAAAATTGGTAAAGGAGGGTAAATCCCATGGAAGAGGAAGAGACTAGAAGACAAGGTGTGCCGCTTGGAAGGAGATTCTATGCGCTCTATGAAAACAAATGATGGAAGATTCTATGACAAGTATGACAAATTCAGACCTGATTGCTGAGATATGAAAAATATGACATGTCAGGGATAAAAATATCCACCAAGAGGTCAAATTTTGGAGTTATAGGTAGCCATTCGAATTGGGGAAAGAATTGGAGCATGAAGAGGAAGACAAGTGTCATGAGAGTTACTAAACCACTACGATGAGTTGGAGGAAGCTCATGGAGGGAAATTCGACCTTAGGAGGCATCATGAAGTTAATAAAAGGATTTCATGAGGAAGGATAATGGATTTTTATCATTTGTTAATTGGCCTTTGGCATTTTGGAGATATTTTGCTTCTCCATTGCACGGTGTGTGTTCACTCTCCCTGCTTGTGAACCAATTTTGAGGGAGTTGGATTCCTTTCCAAGTTGGTTGATGGAGAATCCATTCATAACTCTCATGGGATCTTAATGAAGGAGTTTTATTTGCATGTTGAGGGTCCATACAGTCTAATTCTTATCTATCTCCCCATTCTCTCATCCATTCTTCTCCATTTCCCCACACTCACAATTGATGGCGCACTCGTTGGAGTGATTCTTGCGCCTTGCTGAGGATGGTTGATGCCCAATATTTGCTTTATGATGTATGGATCTGTAATATAATATCTATATTCTATGTAAGTCGAAATCTCCTAAATACATGTATGAAAGGATGGCATTCCCCATGCTCTTGAATAACTAGTTTTCGTGGATTTGGCTTCAATCTTAAAGTAGTTTTATACCAGATTTGTATGAGGGATATTATATGAGTTGGATGATGTTGGGAAAGCCATATATGATGTGTTACTCTGTAATTTAATGTTCATATCCTCTGTGGGTCAAAATACAATAAAATCATGTGTGAAAAGATTGCATTCCCATACCATTAAATCACTAGTTTCCATGACTTTAGCTTCAGTCTTGAAGGAGGCTTGTATCAGATTTGTATGAGGGATGTTAACTGTAACATCCATAGTTGGATGTTCTCAATTAACTTGGAATGAAACCATAATTTCTGGAATCACCCACATATCTGTAGATATAAAATTATGTATAAATTGATAGATAAGTGTTAAGTTTTTACATTGAGGCTCGCCTATATAGGATTGAGCATTTTTAGTGAAGGGTTACACCCTTTCACTTAGTAATTGATAACTATAATTAATATATTATTTTATATTTGTTACACTCTTTGTTAAGAGTTATTGTTAGAAAACAGGACCGTAGAGCAATAACAGATATACAGTTAAATCATTAAACAAGATGCAAAACACATTAAACACATTACAGAGAGACACAGATATAACGTGGTTCACCCAAATGATGGGCTACGTCCACACAGAAATTGCCAATCCTTTTATTACCGCCTAGAAAAATGAAGGGATACAACCTGGAGCAATACCACTGCACTTCCTCTTCATGCTCTCACAGTCTCTCTCACACAATCACATAGACTGTTTACAATACAATACCATAAAAGATCGTATTAAAATCCTTTTCTTTTATAGGGGAAATACATAGGAAAATACTATGGTTAACCCAATACAATGGGTCTGCAAAACTGTTGGCCAACAAACATCCTAAAACAAATTCTTGGGGGCTCCACCCCCGAACCCCAAAGTGGGGGAACAAGTGTATAGTAAACCTACAGTACAAACACATTTGAACAATATCTATGGATATGGAAGATCAGGCTCCACAACCAACAATCTCCGACTTGGAGACTGATCACAACAACTCCATCGTTGCTCCACTTGCTGGACTATGATCTGGACCTTGGAATTGGAAAAATTATTATTTCCACCTTCATGCTTGAAGGCTAGCAGAAACTAAGCAGGAACTCAGTTTCTCTCTGGCTACTCCCTTTATCAACATGTCTGCAGGATTCTGGCCAGTATGCATCTTTTCCAGTTTTAACAGTTCTTCATCTAGAACAGATCTTATGAAGTGGTACTTGAGCTGTATATGTTCAGTCTTCAAATGAAAGGTTGAGTTCTTTGCAAGATGAATGACACTCTGGATGTCACTGTACAACCTGTTGTTCTCCTGATTCTTACCCAATTCCTCCATGAACCTCTGTAACCAAATCATCTCCTTACTAGCCTCTGTAGCAACAACATACTCCGCTTCCGTTGTTGAAAGTGCAACAACCTGTTGCAGTTTTGAAATCCAACTTATTGTTGTTCCATCCTCAGTAAAAAAAGACCTTGTGGTTCTCCTCCTACTATCTTTATCACCAACCGTATCTGCATCAACATATCCCTGTAGAACAGTGTCTGAACCTCCAAAACATAATCCATGGGAAGTGGCACCTCTCAAATACCTAAGAATCCACTGTACTGCTTTCCAGTTCTCTTTACTTGGATTATTCATACACCTTCTCACAACTCCCACTGCATGTGCGATATCTGGTCTTGTGCACACCATGGCATACATCAAGCTTCCAACTATTGATGAATAGGGAATCCTGGACATGTAATCTATCTCTTCTCGTGTCTCTGGACACATCTCATTACTTAGTTTGGAATGGATGGATAAATGTGTACTAACTGGTTTTTCATTATGCATTCTAAACATCTGCAACACCTTTTCTATGTACTCACCTTGAGACAACATCAATTTGCGATTTTTCCCATCTCTTATTATTCTCATACCAAGGATTTGCTTTGCAATACCCAAATCCTTCATCGCAAATGATTTATCTAGTTTTCTTTTGAGCACATTTATATCCTCCATGTTAGACCTTGCAACAAGCATGTCATCCACATACAATAACAAGATAATATATCTTCTATTATCTAACTTCTTGAAATAAACACAATTTTCAGAATGACATCTACTATAACCTTGTTCTGTCATAAACTTATCAAATTTTAAATATCACTACCTTGGAGCTTGCTTCATTCCATACAAGCTCTTCTTCAACTTGCAAACCAAATTCTCCTTCCCTTTGACCTCATACCCCTGTGGTTGCTGCATATAAATTTCTTCCTCCAAATCCCCATGGAGAAAGGATGTGTTTACATCTAATTGTTCAAGATGCAAATCTTCTACCGCCACTAGACTTAAAATAGTTATAATTGAAGTCATTTTAACAACATGAGAAAACATTTCATCAAAGTCTATACCTTTATTTTGTGCAAACCCCTTTACAACAAGTCTATACTTGTACCGCTTCTTTCCTCCATCTTCTTCCTTTAGCATGCAAACCCATTTATTCCGCAATGCCCCTTTTTATGCAGGAAACAGAACCAAAACCCAAGTATAGTTTCTTACCAATGAGTCCATCTCCTCATTCATTCCTTGCTCCCACTTCTTTCTAGTTTCTACCTGCATTTCCTCTTTATAACATTCTGGTTCACCAGAATTAGTCATCAATAAATAACACATTGAAGGAGAGAATCGTTCAGGGGGTCTACTTAACTTGGTAGATTTTCTTACATTTGCAGGAGTTTTTGGTACCTGCTGCTACTCTTGATTTTTCAAGACTTTGGAACTTCATTTTCTTCGATTTCCTCAAGCACTGTGTACTCTATGTTTTCCTTTTCCACTTTCTTTCCTTGCAACTGATCTTTATACATAACCTTTTCATTGAATACTACATCTCTACCCCTAATGATTTTGCGATTTTCAAAATCCCATAAGCAATAACCAAAATCATCAGCCCCCTATCCAATAAAGGTACATTTTTTAGATTTAGCTTCAAGCTTTGTTCTATCATATTTATCAATATAGACAAATGCTTCACAACCAAAAGTTCTCAGAAATGAGTATTTTACCTATCCATTCCTCCTCAGGAATCCCACCATCCAAAGCGCTTGAAGGCCCCATGTTTATTAAATAAATAACAATGTTTATAGCATTAACCCAAAACTATAAGGGCAACCCTGCATGCAATCTCATACACCTTTCATGCTCAATGATTGTTCTGTTCATCCTTTCTGACACACCATTTTCTCGTGGTGTTCCAGGGACTGTATTCTCTTTGTGAATCCCATTGTGTGAACAATAACTGTCAAACTCCTTACTGCGGTATTCACCTCCATTATCAGATCTGAGACATTTCAACCTTTTTCATGTCTCATTCTCAGCCAAATATTTCCACTTCTTAAAAGTATCAAACACATCAGATTTCTATCTAATGCAATAAACCCAAGTTTTTCTAGTTACATCATCAATAAAAGTAACATAATAACGAGAGCCACCAAGAGATTGTACCTGAGTTGGTCCCCATACAATTGTATGGATAAGATCTAACTTTTCACTTTTCTTTTGTTTCCCAACCCTGAGGAATCTAACTCTATTTTGTTTTCCATAAACACAGTTTTCATAGAATTCCAAACTTACCTGCTTGAGATCTGAAAGCAGTTTCCTTGAGTGGAGAATCTGCATCCCTTTCTCACTCTTGTGGCCAAGGCTATGATGCCACAACGTTGTAACTATTTCTGTGGAAGCTATAGAGATAGAATAATAGGTATTATGAGGACATAAATATAATGTACCTACCCTGTCTCCTTTTTCTATTACCAGTGATCCTTTAGCGATCTTCCACCATGTTTCTCCAAATGTAGACAAACAATCGTTATCCCCCAACTTCCCTGTTGAGATCATATTTCTTTTCATAGCAGGAATGTGCCTTACATATTTTAGCATCCATTCACTTCCATTATTTAACTTAATCCATACCTCACCCTTTCCAACAATTTTACATTGTTCATCATCCCCCAATAAAGCATGTCCAAAATCACCTTGAACATAATCATGAAAGAATTTCCTATGGGTTGTAGCATGACATGAAGCCCATGAGTCTACTAACCAGTAATTGCTAGTATTATCTAATGCAATAATCAAATCATCTTATAACACATCACCTGCTACGTTCGCTTCCTGAGTAGTCTCTTACTGCCTTTCACCTTTCTTCTTTGGTGCTCTGCAGTGTTTCTTCAGATGTCCTTTCTTACCATAGTTCCAACACTCTCTTTTTTCGAATATGGACTTGGATCTGCCCTTTTTAGACTTGCTGCGATTTCTTGGGCTCCTTCCTCTCTCATTTTTGTCTCCCTCTACTCTACATGGTAAACGCATTACCTGATGTATCACATGTGCTTTTTCTTCGCATTTCCTCACTAAGAATAACACTAACAACATCATCAAACTTAAAAGTGTTTGAACTACGGACATAGCTACTTACAACCATGACCAAGCTATTCCAAATTTCTGGCAATGAGTACAAGATTATAAGAGCTCTAACCCCATAATCAAAGTTCACTTTTACAGAACTTAACTGAATAGTAAGTGTATTAAACTCATTTAAATGGTCAACAACAGATCCACCTTTCGACATCTTCATATTAAATAAATGCTTCATTAAAAAACCTTGTTCGAAGCCGAGGGTTTTTTGTAGAGCTTACCCAATGTGCTTATTACACCCTCTGTTGTTTTTTCTTTCGAAATATTGAAAGCCACTGACGAAGCCAGGCACAACCGTATTGTTCCCAGTGCCTTTCTGTTAAGAACCTCCCACTCTTCATACTTCATAGTCGCCAGCTATTTTGCTTTTCCACCCAACGATAGGTATAGATCCTTCTGGTACAGATATTCCTCCATTTGCATCTTCTATAACTGATAGTTTTGGTCGTTAAATTTATCAACCCTAAACTTTCCCTCTTCTTCCATTTCTTCCACTCGAACTAGGAGCCCTTCTTTCCTACGAGTTTACCAGCCAAATAGACCTTTTGGATATGATACCAATTGTTAGAAAATAGGACCGAAAAGCAATAGCAAATATATAGTTAAATCATTAAACAAGATGCAAAACACATTAAACACATTACAGAGAGAGACAGATATAACATGGTTCACCCAAACAATGGGCTATGTCCACACAGAAATTTCCAGTCCTTTTATTACCGTCCAGAAAGATGAAGGGATACAACCTACAGCAATACCGTTGCACTTCCTCTTCACGCTCTCACAGTATCTCACACACACTCACATATATTGTTTACAATACAATACAATACAATACCATACACAGTTGTATTACAATGTTTTTCTTTTATAGGGGAAATACCATGGGAAAATACTATGGTTAACCCAATACCATGGATTTGCAAAACTGTTGGCCAACAAACATCCCAAAAAGGTGAGGGAACGAGTGTACAGTAAACCTGGGGTACAAACACAGCTGAATAATATCTATGGATCTGGAAGATCAGGCTCCACAACCAACAATTATTTATTTAATTATTAATAGTTATTGAGTGTTTATTTATTATATATTTTTGTTCATTACATTGCCTCTCCCTTAGAATTGCTTTGTCCTCAAAGCAGAATTATGGAAGACTTTATCCCTTTTTCTTGCTCGTAACGCTTTCTCATGACATTGTGTGTTGGTAGTTGCAACACTTGACGAAATAAGATGATACATTCTTTTAAACATTGTGTGTAAATTTTGCGTCATTTGTGAAGTCGTCAATCCGAGATCTACCTTTAACGGAATTGTTTGCAAATCGATTGTTGAGAGTTGTTGATTTTGTATTTGCTCTTTGTAGAAATAATACTAGTAATTTTCCTTTTGATCTTGTCGTCTATCATAACAACTCTTGTGATTTAGATGGTGATACGAAACTTGAATCACCTGTGAAGTGTTTACTAGAACTTCAAAATTTGGTGCTTCTAACGATTTTTGTAATTGTTTTTTGGAACCATTTTCTGTTGATGCTTGTAGTGCTGTGACAATAATATTGTGCTTTTGAACCTTGACGATATTTGCATTGCTTCCCTTTTTTGATGTTTGAATTTGAGCCTTTGATGACTTCTCTATTACGTTAGTCATCATTTTTGTTTTAATTTTGATGTTAGTTGTATCGACTTCTGTGATTTGGGTGACGATAAGGTATTCGAGACGTCTGTGGAACCCTTGTAGAAAATTCAATTGTTTGTGATTCTCACGATTTACTGGTTGATAATAACTCTGAGGATTTTTTTAACTTCTCATTTTTTTATTTTTTTATTTGTTCAGTCAACCCTTGATTCAAATTTTTTAAGCGAGAATTTTCTTCATTTTTTTGTAATAGTTTCTTACTCAATTCATTTTGGAGATCCGTTTCCTTTTGGTGGAGCTCCTCTTGGATATATTTTTGCGATCTTTTTCCCCTTTTTAATTTCTTAATCTGTGTAATCAAGTCTTGACTATGATTCTTCAAACGAGTAATTTCTTCATCCTTACTAGCGACAATTTTTTCAACTTCTTTCTGCTTCTTTTGTTCTGACTTCTGATTACCTTGTGAAATTATCTTTGATATATCCTTGAATTCTTTATATGTTGGAGCTTCTATATCTAACTTCATTGTAATATCTTGAAATGTGATTCTCTTTTGCTTATAGGAAAATGTCAGAAACTTATTTTCAGCATTTAAGATGAAAGTCCCCAATGTTTTTATCCAAGGTAAACCCAAAATTATGTCACCATCAAAGCTCCATAAGGAACTAAGAATGAATTTCGATGTGACCATATAACTCCAACATTTAGTTGTAAGCCACTTATTTCGATTTGTTTTATGTCCCAAAAGTCTAGCTCTTCCCTTATATTTGACTCGGGAATCACTAAATGGTTAGCGAATTCATTACTAATATCATTATTACTTTCAGCAGGTGCAATAGAAATGGTGATATCCTTCCCTGCAAGTGTCCCTTTATTCTAAATAGTATTGCAACATTTCTTTGTAAGGTGATAGGAAACTTTTCCTTCTTTTCAACATTAAAATCCATGTTCTTGAGTTTACTTTGAAATTTAATCAATATCTCCTTCTTCTTTTTTCCAATTGTTTGTAAAATGCCAGTAGATTGGGTGGTTGGGAGGAATGAGTGTTACCTTCCCCACCTAATTTCAAATCTCACTTGCTTCTTATTAGCAATTATTATGCACTTTTAGATTTTTTTTTCCCCTTAAGTTTTGTAAAATGCCAATAGATTGGGTGGTTTTTTTGGGGGGGGGGGTTTACTTTTAATTTTAGGGAAACCCTAGAATCCTGAATCGTAACTTCGCTCTAATACCACTGTAACATCCATAGTTGGATGTTCTCAATTAACTTAGAATGAACCCGTAATTTCTTAAATAATCAACATATCTGTAGATATAAAATAATGTATAAATTGAAAGATAAGCGATAAGTTTTTACAATAATGTATAAATTGATAGATAAGTGATAAGTTTTTACATTGAGGCTTGCATTTATAGGCTTGAGCATGTGTAGTGAAGGGTTACACCCTTTCACTTAGTAATTAATAACTATAATTAATATATTATTTTATATTTGTTACACTCTTAGTTAAGAGTTATTTATTTAATTATAAATAGTTATTTAGTGTTTATTTATTATATATTTTTGTTCATTACATTATTTGATTTTGATGATTTTTTGATAGCCATATATGATGTGTTACTCTATAATTTCATGTACCTATGCTCTGTGGGTCGAAATCCAAGAAATCCATATGTGAAACTCTTGCAATTCCTTGCTACTAATTCACCAGTTTTCATGTATTTGACCTCCATACTGAATGAGTTGTATACCAGACTTGTATGAAAGGATTTCTATGGTGTTTAATACTTTTAGAAAATCCATTGGTATTTTGTATATGGTCCCTATATGTCACATCTTGGTATGAACCTTTAACTCCACCTTTCATATGTCAAAATCGAGTTAGTTATGCAATTTCCCCATAAGAAATTTCACTAAAATTTACCGTACAAATGTTGCAGACCATTATACATTTTCAAAACTTAATAAACATGATTAAGGATATCCACTGATGTCTGATACTTATTCCCATACTCTATTCTTAAATTTGGGAGGGTCATTATTTATTTGGAGAGATAGTTTGGCCATCACCCTTGGGGGGATTTGAACACAATTTCCTAGTAATTTTGGTCTTTTTGACATTAGCCCCAAACAAGTTTGCATAGGTATAAATACTGAAATACCGATACAAAGTATCCATAAACAACCTTGGTATTTTTCAATACTCACCATACCATCTCCTTTCAAATTCGGTACCATTTGGTGAAAGTCGGAACCCTCTAGAGTCATGACTAGTTAAGCTTGAATTTTGCCCAATTTGTGCATTTCTCCAAAATTCCGAAAAGGGGACATTATAGTGGAATTAGAGCATGGTATTGGAACCTATTTATTTTATGGATGATATATATGAATTCAAGAAACTCATTAAGTCATATTGTGATGATACGACCAAGCAGGTTATGCAAGTATTCGAATTGATGGCTAGCTAACTTAGGGGTAGTAGAAGTTTCCATCATGGATATACACATAATACCATTAATTTTGAAGACTTTGATGATTGGTCGAATGTATATAGGCACAATAATGCAAATTTGAATTCATTAAGGCGCTATCAGCAATCCACAAGTTTGGAGGAGCATGAAATGAGAAAAAATCAGCCTACTTGTGAAAAGAGCCTAGATACACCATTAAAGGAAGAAACAAAGAATCATGAAGTGGAGCATCAATTACCTAAAGGTGATTGTAGAGAAGAAAATAAATATGAAAGTACAGACAAGCACACAATTCTTGCTGATGGGGGTTGTGCAAATAAAAGAGAATCTACTAATGGATCCTTGAACTATGGAGTACCTAATGATGGGTTCTCACAACTATGTTGGTGACATAGAGATCAGATTTGAAAATGTTGCTGAAATACAAATTTCTCATAAGCATGAAGATGAAGACCTTGTGATAGATAATGAAGAACTAAGATCAACTTCCCCATCACCACTTGAGCTTCAAGAAGTTGATCAAATCAAGAATAAAGAAGAAGAGGAGGTTCACTCCCATGAACCATCCTTCATTGAAGGGTCTTTGAATATGAGTGAAATGGATATCCATGAGGCCCTTATCATAGTCCATGACACTAAAGCATTGGTGTCAAATTCTTGTTGGAAAATTTCTTCATTGGAGGAGCCATCCTTCCTTGAAGACATGGAGAAGATTCAAATACCAATGTGCAACATTGAAGGTAATTTCATGTCTTTTTTTTTTATAGAAACAATTTGGTTGAGCTTAATTAATGGTTACATGAAGCATACTTGAATAATAATGAGGATATTCATAAGCTCAAAATTCAAAATTAGCAACTTCTTGAGAGCTCGCAAGATACTTGTACTTCCTCCTATGTTTCATATTTTCATATGGTAGATTGTTTGGAGGATTCTCATGACATGAAGGGTCATGAGAGTCATTGAAAATTGCAGGTTCTTGATGTTTTTTAATATGACCTTGATGAGAGCCAATCACTTGTTGTGGTGGAAGAGGAACTTGAGTTTCCTCTTGAAAATGGTTGCACACTTTTCGAAGAAGTGTATGATTCCACTACCTTGGAACCAACCTATGAGGATTTTTTTTTCATTTTTGAGGGAGGTGCATGTTCCTACCCCTATGGAGCCTTCACATGATGAAATTTTGCACTTTATAATCCTTTGGGTGAGTTGGTTCTTTCTCCTACATCCTACACTTCCATATTTTGCAGCATTCATCCTAATGAAGCATGGGTGAAAGGTTTCTTTTTAATGGTTTCATATGAAGAGTATGAAACTCATATATCTCATTTTGATGATGACATGATTAGAGAACCATATTCTTTACATTTGCAGCAACATCCATTTTTACATTATGGTGATACACATCTACATGGATGCACCTATGGTGTTCACTTGAGTCACTTGGAGACTCATGATTTTCCTTGCTCCTTTCCTAGTCCATTTGATGTTGTAGGAACTTCATCCCACACTTGGGTGAAGATATATATGATTGATGAACATTATTGTTGGCAAAAACATACTCTGTTATTTCATGATGATATACATATTCATGGGTGTATTGATGATACTTATTTGAGCCACTTGAATTCTTCATATTTTCTTTGCTCCTTATTTGGTTCAGATTTTGGTGGAGGTTCTTCATTCACTTCTTGGATGAAAGAACACATGGTTGATTATATTGATGCACATTATATATTTTTGTATCAGCATTATGGGAAATGGGATCCTCACCTATGTCATTGGGTAATATCTAATATAATACTTGTTTCTTGTGTGTATGGTCCACATGGTGATCTACTTAATTGGATGTACAAGCACTTTCATGATTCTTTGATGAGGTACCTTCTTGATGTAAATTTATATGATGTTGTTATTTACTTTCATGATCTATATTTTGTACTCATGATGTTTGTAAGGGTTCAATACTAGCAATGGGATGTTGGAATTGCTTGGTTTCATCTCACTTGGAGTAACAGTTTGGTTGTTGGTTTGAGAAAGAAAACCAACCTTCAGTTATTTGAGTTCATCTTTGCAGAGCAGTGTTCCATTTTCCTATGTGGGAGACCTTCTGAGAGATGGATTCAATTTTCACATGCATGGTTTTCATGGCATTTCATCATAGAAATTTCACACCATGCATGTATCAGGATCATATGGGACCCTGGGATCATTTTTGGTCTCATTGGTTTCTATTATGGGGACAACAAGGAGCATTGGAGATTTATTCACCACTTGAGAAGATTATTGTAATCAGAGTAGTGCAGAAACAAGCATGGTGGTTCCTCTTTGAAATTTTCTCAGAATATTAAGAAACTCAAAGTTTGGTAACTCACTACCAACTTCAAAGAATTATACAGAAGCAAAAAGGGGTAAGAGTTCAAAACAGGTTTCCAAAATATGGAGGTAAAGATTATTTGCACAAATTTGGTTTTTATGGATTTTATTAATCATTTTGGTGTTAGTGGTGATGTTACAGGATATATCAAAATGAACAATCCACATCTCTTTACTTTTTGGCACACAAAATTGCAGTACATTAGTGCCACTATTCAAGTTGCAACTAAATAAAATCAATGAGCAAAACCATAAGAGAGCACTTGGTGCAAGGGAAGGAGCACCAAATGGGGATGCCACTTGGGAATATAAAAATGTTTGTTTTTTTTTTAATACAAAATTGGAATTGATTGAGGACAAGAAATATTGAGTGGGGAGGATTTTTCATGTCCCCAATTAAATAATTTACAAATAAGATTATTTGCAAATAATGTTTCACCAACCTACTAGTTCCGTAGGTTGAGATGGAGACATACATTTTGTAATAAGGGGCTATGGGACCCAAAAGGACATTATTTTACCATATTCACATTTAAATGGGTCACATAAATGATAAATGATAAGAAAATATTGTGGTATTGGTTAATGAACACATTTGAAAGCTTGTGAAGACTTTGGGTGACTAGATTTCCTGCACACTTGGCATGATATTCATCCAAATTTGAACACATGGGTATTGTAACATTATTGGATGGTAATGTGGTTGAAAACATAATATAATGATCCAAGGAAGTAGAATTGGTAAAGGAGGGTAACTCCCATGGAAGAGGAAGAGACTATAAGACAAGGTGTGCCACTTGGAAGGAGATTCTATGCACTCTATGACAACAAATGATGGAAGATTCTATGAAAAGTATGAAAAATTCAGACCTGATTGCTGACATATGAAAAATATGACATCTTAAGGCTAAAACTGGCCACCAAGAGGTCGAATTTTGGAGTTAGAGGCAGCCATTCGAATTGGGGAAAGAATTGGAGCATGAAGAGGAAGACAAGTGTCATGAGAGTTACAAAACCACTAAAATGAGTTGGAGGAAGCTAATGGAGGTAAATTTGACCTTATGAGGCATCATGAATTTAATAAAAGGATTTCATTAGGAACGATAATGCCTTTTGATCATTTTTTAATTATCCTTTGGAATTTTGGAGATATTTTGCTTGTCCATTGCATGGTGAGTGTTCAGTCTCCCTGCTTGTGAACCGATTTCAAGGGAGTTGGATTCCTTTCCAAGTTGGTTGATGGAGAGTAAATTCAAAAATATCATGGGAGATTAATGAAGGAGTTTTATTTTCAGGTTTAATTTCCATACATTTGAATTCTCATATATCTCCCCATTCTCTCATTCCTTCTTCTCCATTTCCCCACACTCACAATTGATGGCACACTCATTGGAGTGATTCTTGTGCATTGATGAGGATGGTTGATGCCCAAGATTTGATTTATGATTTATGGATCTGTAATATCATCTCCATATTCTCTGTAAGTCGAAATATCAGAAATACATGTATGAAAGGCTCGCATTCCCCATGCTCTTGAATAACTAGTTTTCATGGATTTGGCTTCAATCTTGAAGTATTTTTATACTATATTTTTATGAGGGATATTATATGAGTTGGATGATGTTGGAAAATCCATATATAATATATTAATCTGTAATTTAATGTCCATTTCCTCTTTGGGTAAAAATACAATAAACTCATGTGTGAAAATATTGCATTCCCATACCATTGAATCACTAGTTTCCATGACTTTAGCTTTAATATTCAAGGAGTCTTGTATCATATTTGTATGAGGGATTTTATTTGAGTTTGATGATTTTTTGAAAGCAATATATGATTTTTTACTCTGTAATTTCATGTACCTATGCTCTGTGGGTTGAAATCCAAGAAATCCATATGTGAAACTATTGCAATTCCATGCTACTAATTCACTAGTTTTCATGTATTTAACCCCGATACTGAATGAGTTGTATACCAAACTTGTATGAAGGGATTTATATGGTCTTTAATACTGTTTTAGAATCCATTGGTATTTTTTATATGGTCCCTATATGTCACATCTTGGGCTGAACCTTTAACTCCACCTTTCTTATGTCAAAAGCAAGCTAGTTATACAATTTCCCCATAAGCAATTTCACTGAAAGTCACCCTACAAATATTGCATACCATAATCCATTTGAAGAAATTAATAAATTGAAAATACATGTGAATACTAATGATTAAAAGAATACATTAAACATGATATTTTATTAAAATAAATTGAAAATGTTATGAAATATATGCAATATTATCACCATATTCAAGCCAAAAATAAGGCTACACAAAAGACTACAATTGGAACATATGCAGGAAACATAGGAAAAAGTTTGTCTCATAAGGAAATGCTACCTCAACCTACTTGAATATCACAAAATTAAATTCATGAAAAAAGAGATATAGGAATATGTTTTGGTTGTAATAGAAAATTATTTAAAGGGCATAAATTTGAGGAAATAAAATTGTTCACTTTGGAGGATAAGGAGGAGGAGGAAATAGATGCACTAGCCTAAATTGGCGAGGAAGAACTTTTGAACAAGAAAAATTGAGGAACATATGTAGAAACTATGCACAACATAGATCCAAACCAATGTGAAATATTAGTTCATGCCTTCGAAGGTGTGTCAACACCCTAGACCATCAAGAACGCATGTTACATTAAGAATTAGAGGGTCATCATACTATTCGATCCAAGAAGTAAACATAATTTCATTGATAAAAATTAACGAAGTGCCTCAATTTTTTTTTGTACATAGTGACAAAATTTCAAGTATTGGTTGCTAATGGGGGGAGTATTGATTATGGATGGAAATTCAATAACATTAAACTTAGTTTGGGAGACTATAATCTACTAAGCCCCATGTATGATATTCCCATTGGTGGAGTAGATGTTGTTCTAGGGATTCAAAAGTTAAGAACAGTGGGTACACTTTCTACAAACTATACTGAATTTTTTATGAGATTTGAATTGGAAGGAATTCAATATTAACTCAAAGGGTTAAAATCTCTACCCTCTTAGGTCATTAACTCTCATATAATGGAAAAGGTTCTATAAAAAGGTTGTAGTGGAGTTATTGCTAGATTTACTCTTTGGAAGTGAAGCATGAAGATGAAAATATTGCAAATGATTTAAAATGTACCTTTGTAATGTCCCCAATTAAATAATTTCCAAATAATACTATTTGCAAATAATGTTTCACCAACCTACTAGTTCCATAGGTTGAGATGGAGACATAAATTTTGTAATAAGGGGCTATGGGACCCAAAAGGATATTGGTTTACCATATTCACATTTAAATGGGTCACATAAATTATAAATGATAAGAAAATAATGTGGCATGGTTTCATGAAGACACTTGGATGCTTGGAATTTTTGGAGAGCTTTTGCTTGTCCATTGCACGGTGAGTGCACACTTACCCTGCTAGTGAACCAATTTCGAGGGAGTTGGATTCCTTTACAAGTTGGTTGATGGAGAGGCCATTCGGAAATATCATGGGAGATTAATGAAAGATTTTTATTTTCATGTTTAAGGTCCTATAGTCAACTTCTCATCTATCTCTTCATTCTCTCATTCCTTCTTCTCCATTTCCCCACACTCACAATTGATGGCGCACTTGTTGGAGTGATTCTTGCACCTTGCTGAGGATGGTTGACGCCAAAGATTTGATTTATGATGTATGGATATGTAATATCATCTCCATATTCTTTGTAATTATAAATCTCAGAAATACATGTATGAAAGGCTAGCATTCCCCATGCTCTTGAATAACTAGTTTTCATGGATTTGGCTCCAATATTGAAATAGCTTTGTATCATATTTGTATGAAGACATTTATACGAGTTTTATGATGATGGGGAATAAATATATGATGTATGTCTCTGTAATATTATGTACACATGCTCTGTAATTCTAAATATCAGAGATACATGTATGAAAATCTTGTATACTCACGCCCTTGTATCACTAATCTTCATGGATTTGGCTTCAATCTTGAAGTAATTTTATACCAGATTTGTATGAGGGATATTATATGAGTTGGATGATGTTTGGAAATACATATATGATGTATTACTCTATAATTTAATGTCCATATCCTCTTTGGGTCTAAATCCAATAAACTCATGTATGAAAAGATTGCATTCCCATGCCATTGAATCATTAGTTTCCGTGACTTTAGCTTCAATCTTCAAGGAATCTTGTATCATATTTGTATCAGGGATGCTATATGATTTTGATGATTTTTTGAAAGCCATATGTTATTTTTTACTCTTTAATTTCATGTCATTACACTCTGTGGGTCGAAATCCAAGAAATGCATATGTAAAACTCTTACAATTCCATGCTACTAATTCACTAGTTTTCATGTATTTGACCCCCATACTGAATGAGTTGTGTACCAGACTTGTATGAAAGGATTTATATGGTGTTTAATACTGTTGGGGAATACATTTATATTCTGTATATGGTACCTATATTTCACATCCTGATATGAACCTTTAAATCAACCTTTCATATGTCAAAATCGAGCTAGTTATGCAATTTCCCCATAAGCAATTTAACTGAAAGTTACCCTTCAAATGTTGCAGACCATAATCCATTTGCAGAACTTTAAAAACATGATGAAGGACAGTAATTTATTTCTGATACTCATTCCCATACTTTTTTCTTAAATTTTGGAGGTTTGTACTTGATTTGGAGAGCTAGTTTAGCCATCACCCTTGGGGGGGTTTGAACACAATTTCCTAGTAATTTTGGTATTTTTGTCATTAGCCCCAAACAAGTTTGCAGAGATATAAATTATGATAAAAAGTATCCATAAACCACCTTGGGATGTTTTAGGACTCACCATACCATATCCTTTCAAATTCGGGACCATTTGGTGAAAGTTGGAACCCTCTAGAGTCATGACTAGTTAAGTTCAAGTTTTGCCTGAATTGCACTTTTCTCCAAATTTCCAAAAAGGGACATTAAAAACTTGGAAAATCACCATATAGTATTCCAATATATTCCTAAGAAATTACCATCATCTAGATATCATGAACACCAAATTGAATTCATTTATGGAAGTACTCCTAATAAAAAACCTTATAGATAATCACATCAACAAAAAAGAGAGATTGAGAAAATGGTTCAAGAAATGTTTTATACATAGGTATTATTAAACCAAACAAGAGTTCCTTTTCAACATCAATAGTAATGGTCAGAAGAAAAGATAAATCTTGGAGAATGTTCCTTGATTACAAAGATTTAAAAAAAATCAACATTAGGGATAAATTTCTCATTCCAAATATTGATAAGCTATTAAATGAGATTCATGGATTGGATTGCTTCACAAAGTTAGATCTAAAATTATGTAATGTCCCTTCCTAAAAAGACATTGAAAGTGTTGACCTTGTCAAGTGTCTAGGGGTTAAAAATTGAATTAATTAAATTATGCCTAGGTAATTTTTAATTAATTAATACTATGGAGGCACGTAATAGGTTAAAATTCCAATTTTGATTTTTGTATGAAATTAATTATTATGAAAAATAATTAATGTGGAAATGAGCTGTAAATGTCCTAGGTGACAAGGAGGGCGCATGGGTCCAAGTGGAACATGAGTTGGAATTCATAAATGGAAACCTAGAGCAAACCAAGAAAATGTTAAAAAGAACTCAATCCAAAAAGATAGAAACTGCAACAAAAACAACTTGTCATGACAAAGAGGGAAACTGTCAGAAGCAAGGAATTTTTAAAAGAAGGAAAGTACAGGAAAATAAATTAGTCACAAAGAAGGAAAAAAAATTTCAAGCAGGGTTCAATTTCCTTTTTGGTGAAAGGATTGCAAGGAAACATCATCATTCATAAAGAAGGAAACTTTTTCTAAAGGAGGGAAAATTTCCACTTTGTGTTGAGTGATGCAAGTAGGGGAATGGAATCTTAAGGCTAGACTTGCTATTTTCCTCAAGGAGGGGGAATTCATGGATTAGAGTTAGGGTTTGCAAGTGGGTAACTTGCTCAATAGTTGGATGAATTGCTCAACAAGTCACTCAAGTATATAAAATAATGCTTCCAGCTCCATTTCATGGTTTTTTATAATTAATATTTTTGTGTTGAGTGAATCTAAGCTTCTAGTGTGAGTGATGTGCCTAAGTCACCTTGGGTGATGGGCCCCAATCCTCCATTCTCTTATCTTCTCTTTGTTTTTTCAGTGCAGACCAAATATATCCAAGGATAAGCCATTGTAGAAAAATTTATATCTATAATAACATCCATCCATCCATGGAATTAAAGCTCCAGTGAAGGAGACTTCACTTATGCTCTCGGATCGGTGTTGAGTGTTAGTTTTAAGCCTCCATTCCTCAATATTGGGCACCATATAGGGAAATCAGATCCTCCAAGTACTTTATGATATTATAAGATCCGTATTCATATTTTTTTTTTAACAGAAACAGAAAAAGGGGGTCGTATTAA